>OY735202.1:43719402-43771902 GCA_963457665.1 Thysanoteuthis rhombus | reverse complement strand
AGTACAGTGATTAAAAATCTACTTTAGTTGTCCATTCGTAATCAGTTAGCATGCTTACAGAGTGCACCATAAAGATTTGAATATCATACCATAATATTTTGTACGTGTATGTTTGGGTCTGGAAGTTTGTAATTTTGCACCGAAAATCTGAAATGTCTGTTCTGTGTTTGCAGTTTCATTTGTCTAGTCTTAAATAGGATCAAGTGTGGCGTCGATGTGTGTGAATGCAACCAAACGCTCGCTTTGGAGATGTTTGAACTGAGAAATTCAAGTGCCAGAAGACAATTTGTCTTTTAATGAGAAAGGCACAACGTTGAGAAAGCCAATCTTTATGACGCATCATGTATAAATGAATATATTCTCCAAAACCACTTCGAGTTATCTCAGTATCGATGTTTCCAATCATTTGTGTGATGACGAAATAGATGGATTGACAGATAGATAGATAGGCCTGCTTAGTTATTCAATATGAACTGGTATGTGACCATCAAATCAAGAAGCATGCTGTGTTGGGGTGATCAATTAAAATTAGGGAAAAAAAAAGGTGATCAACGAATGAGTAACTTATTTCGTTTTTTTAGGGGGATCAAGTTCGGATTTGAAAAAAAAAATGACACAATCCAAGAGACCAATTCACAGGAAAAAAACTCAGTCTGTAAATTCTGAGGAGATTCTGAAGGTTTTGATCAGCAGTTTCTAATAGTTAGATAGATAGATAGATAGATAGATAAAGAGGTATATATGGTTTGGTTTTGTGAACAAATATTTAGAAAGTATTGCAACATCTGTTGTAGGTTCTCTGGTGACAAGAGGCGGCTACAAAGGAAGGCTAGGTAACCGGAGAAATCTTCCCATTCCACGCTGCCGTCTCTTCTTTTCTGCTCTTGCTCCGTGGTTTGCTTCAGAAAAGGAAGTTGCCGGATAGAAATCAAATTGTCATGTTATCTCTCGGTTGATAGACTTTATTGACCAATAACTATGGTTGATTCAACAGGAGATGTCAGTCCTTTTTAATTCCCAGTGTCTGTTCTCTGGCCCTCTACACAGACTGGAGATTTTCGTAAGACTATGAATGAATGACACTATTGGAAGTTCTGTTTTAAGATTATTGGAATATAATTCCGACGTTTCGTCCACGTTATGAAATAGTTCACAGCCAAATCGGCAGTTAAATTAGGATCCACTTGTTTTTAAATGCACTTTGAATTGTGGTGTATTTGGAGAAATTGTTTTTATGTTGATGGAAATTCGGGTGGAGGTGTGTGTAGGGTGGTGGAAAAATTGTGTGGTCGTGTTACAGGGATTTGATTCTTTTATTAATAGAAGATGAAGGGAACGATGTTTCTTTGGCTTGATTATGGTAAGAGAGGTAATTCTTCCTATGTGGTTATATAATAAAGTAAATGTTTTGAAATTACTGACTACTTGTCAGAATATATTTGTGTATGTCATTGATACTAATGGGCATGTATCACGTACGTCACGTGATGTTTTCGTTTATGCCAACGTAGCAAAAAAATGAAGATATTCTGTGCACTAGTGAAGGAACAGAAACCTTTTAATTCAAGATAGTCAAATTATCCGGTAACCGTTGAAAAACCACAAAAGGATCCAAAAGAGAAAATAGCCTCTGGCAATGGGTAGTAATAATGATTTATCGCAGTCTGTTAAGAATATATCATCAGACTTCTTTGAAAACGTAGAACAACCTTTGATCATCAGGGACCTTCAAAGAGACGAATACGTTGAAGAGCCAGGTGCATCATGTAGATAAGATAAGAGCAAATTGACGGTAACAACAAAACGGGAAATGTCTCGAACTAAGTGTATTGTCATTTGATCGAGGTAACGTGTCCAAATCATTTCGATGCCAGGAATTTTTTTTAGTTGCAAAATGAGTCAAGCCAGATATTCAACTGCTTTTGAAGCCGAGGCGAGACAAGTGCGAAACGTCTGGAATGAACTGCAAAGCATTTGAAAACTGACTTCAATGTTGTACTTTTTAATGACGAGTGTCAAGTTATCCTTGATGGACCTGATGAATGGAGTGCAGGCTGGGTTGCAAGAGAAGAGCAGCGTCGTGTACAATTGAGGTAACAGCAAGACAATTAAGGAGCTACGTTTTCGGCTGTAATAATAAAAGACGCGTTGGTTGGACCATGGCATGTACGAGTGGGAGTGAAAATGACTTTCCAGGAGTGGTTTATAAACATATCTCTTTGTCTACGTACATAACCTCTACTATCGACTGCCTGACTGAAATGGTTTCCAGAAACTGTAGATTAATAGTATGACCACAATTTTTTCTTGATCTGAACCCAGTTGAAAACATCAGGACTATTTTCTAGGAGGAATTTGTATGAAGTTAGGCGTCGGTTTGTCTTCAGAGGAGGCTCCTGCAAAGCTATTGTAAGAGTTGTACAAGCTATTACATATGAGGAAATACGAAATTTAATTTGAAAAGTAAGAAAAATCTACAACTTTTTCAAAAAGCAGTCTTTAGTGATAGTCAAAGATCTCTGCTATGTGGCTTTAAGTAGCAAACTACCACTGAGTAAATTCATTTTCCTGGGAGCCACAGCACCACATTCGAATCTCTGATTTTGGAGCGAAACCCTTACCGTACTTTATGAAGGTTTTGGCGAAAAACTCTCCTCTAGGGCTTATTTCCTTCCTAATTATACCTACCTGATTTTAATGACATATCGATTTTACAGTATGACTTAATCAGTAATTTCACGACAACAGGTCAGGTAATTCGTCCCATGGCCTATTTAAACACCAAGTACGCCAATGTGCTTTACCCAATGTTTGTTTACATTATCATTTCAATCTCAAAATTCCTCTCCAAATAGTTTATAATCAGATCCTACACATTCTTGATCTGAAAGACAAAAACTGGAATAAAATTTGTTCATACTTTTTTGTTATACAATTTTCATTTTAAAAGTTGTATAATTTTCAATTATACACGCATGATATTTTTTTTTATCCAAGTATTTTAATATTATATAAATTTGATTTGAAGTTAGTTTTCTTCTTGTCTTCCAATCCATCTATTCTTCCTTGCTTCAAACAATCCATGTAACCATTTGCACCTGTATCTGGGCGATTGCCATCTGCATTTTAGATGAAAAACAAACTGTCCACGTCTTTTAAATATTGAAGTGGCGAGTTTTCCTAGATCAAATTCCAGACATCAATTTCCGCTTCCATTGAATTTATCCTGGGGTTCAAGGCCAAAAGAGACAATAACTAGGCAACATTCCAAACTCTATTTTCCGGGACCAGGGACAAAGCTTAGAACCTCTACTACAGAATACTACAGAGACTTTTGATTAGATAAGTGACCCCGAGGCCAGCCACCTGGAAAAACAATAGCGATTTTTCTTTCAACAAAATTTCTTAACACCTTCTGAGTTTAAATTTTCTAAACCGAACATTTTTTCCTGAAATAATAATAATGATAATAATAATAATAATAATAATAATAATAATAATAATAATAGTAGTTTATCCCCATTATCACTTATCTGACAAGAATTCCCATACACTCCGCATATTTGAAAGGTTCGTGACACCCACGGCGCAAATAGGTCTTGGAACTTGAAACTGGCTAAACGAATAGCTTGAAGCTTTTATTTCAAAAGGTTTTGAACGGTTATTGTGTTCGCTTTCCATTGACCCATATTCATTTTCAAGGAACTGAGATCGATTAGCAAAAGAAAAATGTAGGAAGATTATTCATTGTCTGTCGACATTACACTAACCTGGCTAAGTAAACTCACATTCCCATCTTCCATACATGAAAATACCAATGATATGGAGAAGAGAATTGAGACAAGGGAATAGAGTTTCGCCAAGACTATTTCTAGCTGTTCTTGCAAGTATCTTTTAGGAGATTGACTGGGAAAATAGGAGTAAACATAGACGGGAAATATTTGAACCATTTACGAATTGTTGATGACTTTGCTAGGATATCAGTAACATCAGATGAGTTACAGAATGTGCAAAGTGATCTGATTTGAGAAAGCCTCACAAGAGGGTTGAAGATCAAAAGAACCAAAATAAAGCCCATGTTCCCGAGAGGACCATGAAAGTTGGTATTTCAGATCACCATCAGTAATGACTATTTGTCTGTTTACAGACTTATCTATTCACAATACAATACACACACACACATATATATATGCTTATTCAATGCTCTTCTATAGGAATTGAGCACTCTAGTAAATGAGGGATTTCTGCGTAATTTAAATATATCGCTTAAATTCAGCCTTATGGTTTCTGTCCAGTTCCGTAGTCCAGAGTTATGATATAGACCTATGGGTCTGAAGTGAAGGTTACAATTTTGCTTCGCAGTACTGGATAGGATAATGGAAAGTATATAGCCACACTGAGATGTAATACATCGAAACAGCTGTCTGTGGATGACACAATATATATATATATATATATATATATATATATATATATATATAATTATTAGTGCATTATATTACTTTGGAACACTACTTGAGATGATTTCCCGTCATTACAAGCTGAATGCATAATTTGTACCTAAAAGGATGGATAGAATATACAATTGAAGAAAATCAGCTCCTTGCAGGAACCAACCTGTAACCAATTTTCATAATCGAGTAGTTATTAGGGCCCCGCATCACCGGTGACTGTTAAGCTCGATGGTTGAGCGACGCTTTTGTAAAAGCTTCTACCTATCGATCGCAGGCTGGATTTGTGCAGTGGACCAATTTTGTTTGATTGTTTATCCTGTCAAAGCTGTCTAGACCAAATCATAAATTCATCATGTAATAACCAGAATGAATTTCAAATCGAGTTCCAAAGTAATACAGCGCATTTTTAATTATATTTTCCGATGATTATGTAGACGTCTTTATACATATTTATCTATCAGGATATACATGCATATATATAATTTTTTATTATTGTGTGTGTGTATATATATATATATATATGTATATATATATATATATAGAGAGAGAGAGAGAGAGGGATAGAAAGAGAGAGAGAGAGGGAGAATCATCTTAGTTCTTGCGGTAACTAAGTGGATACCAATACTTCTATTTGTAGGATAATAGTATTGTATTTCTAATTTTTGTCGTTTTTTGCCTTTCCATATATTATTATTATTAGTATTATTATTATTATTATTATTATTATTATTATTATTATTATTTGGAATCTCACACCAGTTGCCTGGTGGTAACCGCTGGAGTTTGAGTGACAGCAAGTCTCCTCAAGTCTCCAGCCCTCCGCTCCTAGTACTCATAGGTTGCAGTAATTCTACGATTTACAGTTTCACACCGGTTGCCCAGTGGTTATCGCTGAAGGCTGAGTGACAGTAAGTCTCCTCAGGTCTCCAGCTAACGTCTCCTCTCTCTTTCGCATATCATGACAGAGCTACAATTCGTTGCAGTACTTATATCTCTAGTACCTTCCTCAGTATCCGTGCGGTTCCCAGCAGTGCTGTGGTCTGTACGGTCTCTATCCTTCCCCTAATCCCGATCTCTTCCAGTCTCTCCCTCAGCGTTTTGGGGACAGTTCCTAGTGCGCCCACTATGACCGGTACTACTCTGGTTTTCATGTTCCACATTTTCCTTAACTCCCTTGCTAAGTCCTGGTATTTTTCCCTTTTTTCCCCCTCCTTCTTTTTTACTCTATGTTCTGCAGGCACAGCAACGTCTACTATTTGGCAGGCCTTCCTTTTTATGTCTACTATCACTAGGTCTGGTCTTCTTGCCTGGATGAGGTGGTCAGTTTGGATGTCAAAGTCCCACAGTAGTTTGTGGTTGTCATTCTCCAAAACTGCCTCTGGCTTCGCCGGAGTTTGAGTGACAGCAAGTCTCCTCAAGTCTCCAGCCCTTCTCTCTTAGTTCTCATAGGCCACAGTAATACTGCGGTTTACAGTTTCACACCGGTTGCCCAGTAGTCATTGCTGAAGGCTGAGTGACAATAAGTCTACTCAGGCCTCAGCCAACATCTCTTCTCTCCTTTGCCTATCATGCCAGTGCTGTGGTTCACATTCCCGCTTTCATTTCCCATCTTTTGTTAGGTCACTGTTAACAATGCAGTCTTTATATTTCTAGCACTTTCCTCAGTATCCGTGCAGTTCCTAGCAGTGCTATAATTATCATTTTTTATTATTATCATTATTATTATTGATAATTTTTTTATTATCACTATTGTTGATGTTGTTGCTGTAATCGTTGTATCAAATTAAATCAAATACATTTTCATTACCTTCAGTTTAAATGATTCTTTGAACAATTTATTTAAGTTTGCAAATGGAAGACATTTGCAAGAAGCATAGGCCAGTAGTCCACAGTACTTACACAACGTCCAGGGAGATTTGGTACCAAAATGAGAGTCGCTCTCCCTCCAATTTTGAAAAGCCGCTTGACGCTATCGACCAGAGAAGAACGCCCCCCCCCTCTGTGTTAGGTGACTGACTGTGAACCGTTTATTGATTGGTACGGTCACCTGGGAATATTGATTTTATTTCGGCAAAAGGAGTGTTGGTTGTTCGTTGTTGGAGAGAAGCCATTTCTTCTTTCCTCGTCAAAGTTGTAATGACTGACTGGGAAAGAAAAAAGGAGCACAGACACACAGACGCACGCACGCACACATACACACACACACACACACACACACAAACACACACACACACACAAACACACACACACACACGCGCGCACACACACACACACACACACACACACACATATATATATATATATATATATATATATATATATATATATACCCGTTATGATTCCTTTGCTGGACAAGGACTTTTCTTGTCTCCCTCCATGACGAACGTGAATGAGCTAATTTCTGCCTTATCTTACCGGCTAACTTCTCTAATCCTTGTATCTTGTATCTGAACTCTTCCTACTGCGTTCACTGCCCCACGGAGACCAATCGGTTGGCGTTTTTCTTCATCTATTGCCCATTATTTTCGCTTTGTACCCTGGCAATTTCGATCTTTTGTTTCTTATTTGTTCATAGGATATCTTTCAACTTGGTCCTCTTTTAGATCTGATCTTTTTCTATTGACACTTCATTGAAGCAGAATTAAGTCTTTTGGTCCAATTTGGCGATCATGCTAAACATCGTAATATTCAAATGCACGCTTTTTTTGAGTTATTTTAAAGTATCTTTAGAAAGAAAATGATATTTCATATTGACATTTAATTAGCATAAGTTTTTACAATTACTGAACAAGAGCTAAAGCCAAATCAGTTCACAGTAGGGATTTAACCACCCTTTTGCCTAATGTGTTTATTGATATTTGAAAAATCTATGCGGTATATCCTGCCATAACTGCTTGAATGATTGAATTCAATCAAAATGGTGATGTATGTCTTCATTAACCTCATGCTTGAAAACGTTTCTTTATGTATCTTCGTTTCATTGCTCCCTTGTTATTCACATCATGTTTAGTGTTTAGTCATTTCACAGCCACTGAAGGACACAAATGTCTTTACATATGTTTTAAAACCTGTTAAAAATAGATGTTTGAATGCAATTGTCTTGAAAGTTAGTGATTAAGCGATGACTCACTAAGATACTCTTTAATTTCATCTTACTGCCAATATTTAAACCATCCAGGGATTCAAATAAGCGAAGGAAGAATTTTTACGGATACAATATTTTGTCCAAAAAATGCTGGGAAATTTTGCATCAACTTCACGCCTGACAAAGACCAGAGGAAACAGCGGCTAAAATATTGTCTCACATAGAAAGAAGTTGATAGTTTAGAGGGAGTTGGTGTTTTTGTACCAGTTGAGGTTGGCATACTTGCCAATATTGCCTTTTCTAACTAACTTCAGAATCAGCAGTCAATATTATCGACAGCTTGCTTTTTTTCTTATCTTTCGTTGGCCAACACGACTTACAACGTGGATCCCCAGAGATCGTAAGCGAAAGTGTGGCCGACAGGAAGTAAGATGGCGTGACAAGCTAGATAAATTCAGTTAATAAAGTACTGACGCTGTGATGCCTGATAGTGATGTCGGGCAAATCCAGGGAAAGGTTTTTGTCCAACTATAAATGCTAAAAGGCTACTGCTTCTGCTGATAATGATAATGATGATGATCATCATCATCACTGTTCTTTTCCGAGGAAAAATGTTTATTTGTTTCTTTTATTTCCTCCACTACAAAAGCAGTGAAGTGGTGAGTGAATTTCAAAAACATTTTTACGTTCTCCAAAACAATGTGCATGAAATAGCACTGGAAAATTCTGTCACAAGATAATGCGTTAACTGATCAAATGATAATATTTTTTGATATTTGTTTTGAGGACAATCAATAAATTTGAGGAGCGAAACGTATGATAGTGTGTACTTGTAAAATCTACATTGATTCTCTTCGAAAAGTAGCACCTAACTCTCGCTAGAACATTATCTCTCTGCAAGAGTTCCTTTGATTGGCCGTTCTCTTTATGATGCCGTGTCATATCTGGAAGGAGAGCAGTTGATTTCGAGAGTGTGAATGATTTGATAATTTTCTAAGTAAAGTTACTATCGTTGACTGAATTAAGCTTTGACCTTTTAATTGTCTCAGAACCCATGGAATTAATATCATCTTCAGGAAACGTCATCCTAAACTCTCAATTTAGAAATATATTTCTTAAGTTTCTAAGCTGATCTTGTTGGCTTGCTATGTATGAATGTATCACATGTACAGTCAGCGCCGATGGAGCTATGGGGCAGAAAATGTTAACGTTTTCTTCTTATCTTATTCAGAAAAAAACAAACTTTTTAAAAAATCTCCCCCTAATCTGTTTTTAGTGTGCACTTTGAACACTCGGTGAGAGAAGTAACACATGTATTGATCATACCTTTATTTTTCTAATTTTTATATTGATCATCCTCAACACAGGATGCTGCCAAAAGAAATTGGTTGCGTGACAAGTTGTACTGAGTGACTAACCAGATGTCAATAATATGTGTTGTTTTATCTTCAAATTACCAACCATCAACATTATCAGCCTTTTCTCTTCCTGAGAAAATGTTTTCATTTACTTCCATTATTTTAAAAAAAGAACGAGTAATGCTTGACAATTACTCAGGGATAATATCAAGCGAATAGAGTGAATGAACCAAAATATGATTTTCATTTCGTTCAATTTCCGGAGTGTAAATAAGTTAATCATTATTCAGCTTTCAGTTTTATTTCTGGAAAACCTAATATTTTCCTCTGGCGAAACGTCAAAGTGCTACGGGACAGTTTGGCATTTTGCTTTCGCTTGGCATTGATGTCTCCGATAAGGCCGACGACTGTGTTAGCTTAAAATAAATGTTTCCCCGTTTCTTGGGCATGGGAATCTTTGTTCATCTTATGGATGAACATTGGAAAAACAGACGGGTTTAAATCTTTTCATTGATATGAATTCTTATTGTAAGTTATGGGATGCGTATATACGAGGTTAGTCTGGATTGTATCCAGCCATTCTTTTTTATTTATTAAAGAAATAAAAATTTACTTGTGAGCAATCGTGCCTTAGTTTCGTTCAAAGTTCTCTCCCTTTGATCTCGTAATGCAATCCCATCGTCTGTTTCACTTTCCAAAAGATTATTTAAAGTTCTTTTTGGGTATCGCAATCAGTCTCTCTGTTGCGTTCTCCCTAAGCTCGTTCATTGTCCGGAAAATCTCTGAAAAAACCCCCAAAAGTTATTGGTAGCTAAATCTACATGGTAGTGGGGACTGATAGACCTCTGCAATATGATGTTTTACCCGCAAACCGTGTAGAGACATACCAAATGTACTGGCTTGGTCATTATGAATTCAAAGGTAACAATACGTAAGCTCTTTCAATGGAATCTCCCCATGACCTAGGCAGCTCAACGGGAGAGTGTCTTTTCATGTATAAGCAGTAGAGACTCCTCTAGTTTGCAACTTACAGCGAAGCTGCGCAAATAATTCTACGGATATCCAAAATGCCTGGATACTTTCTGGCCAGTCCTTGTTTTTCAACACGTTTTTCGGATAATCTATGTAAGTGGGCCCTGTATTAAAAAGGGAATCATGTGTAGTATATAATAACATCCATATGCAATACATTATGATGATATCTAATGAAAAAACAAAATACATCATATATAACATTTGCTCTTTATTAAAATCATAGCTGAAAGGAAGGTGGTGTTCACCAACAATGCTTAGGTGTTATGTTCGTATGACTGGTTTGTTTTTAAAATTCCCGAAATGGCTACATAGTAACCAGCTGATAATCCCTGTCAGTAAAAATATAGTATTAGGATAATCATAGTATTATAGTAACGAAAAATATTTAAAACATTAAAGAAAATTACATGAATTACACGAACATAATTTGGGAAATAAGAGACTAAATTGACACAAAATCTTTAAAAAAGTTTTTTCATATATCTACCATTAAAAGCTGTAAAGCTTTGTAGAGTATATATATATATATATATATATATATATATATATATATATATATATATTTATATATATATACTGACAAATCAATATATTTGGTCGGACAGGATGAATTATAAATTATATAATATTATGAAGAAATATATTTGAAATGATCTCCTCTTCATCAGACGGTTTATATATCACTCAATATTTACTGCAGGAATCAGACCAAAGTATGTCCATTTCTTTAACTTAACTGTCCGGTTGAGGGAGACGGATGGAACAGGAATAAATGAGATGAAAATTTGAATGGAAAGCAGTTTTGTGAACCTTTGCATTATCGGCGACTATTTACCTCAATGATAAGAGCATCGTTACGTAGAGATGGCTACCTTATCGGTGGTAGGCTCGATTCCTTCAGCAGCCTCAACATCTTCAATTGCTTAGTCTTTTCATGTTGTCTTAATTCAGTGATATATCAACTGTTTGATGAATAGGAGATTATTTCAAATACGTTTCTATATAATATAATGTAATTTATAATCTCTCTCTCTCTCTCTCTCTCTATATATATATATATATATATATATGTATATATATATATATATATATATATATATATATATATATATATATATATATATACTGTCAGTATTATGGGAGCACGATTTGAGTACTTGCACTGGGAGCAGAATTGATTAATTGAGTTTGTGTTCTGGTTGATGTTGTTAATTATTACTTCGGACTAATACCGTTGGGAGAGACATAAATTAACATCTTACACTCTGTCCCATTGAAGCACCTTAACAAAAGGTGTTCTCAAAGATAGATGACGGGAAAATAATAATTGAATGAGAACGTGAACATCTTGCACTACACTCACATAACTACCTTGTAAAGACATCTGCCTTCAATCTATAAGCAAAAAAAAAAATAATAATAATGTGTTTAAGTCCTTTGCTCACCCGTGCGTAATACAAATTCCTCAGAGATAATGTTCAATGAGTACTTGTTAAACTTATCTTATCATTCTCATTGTAATCATTATCATCAGTCTTTTATCGTCCGTCGTTGGACATAAACCTTCCCAACGATTCGCCACACCTCTCTATTGTTGGTGTCGCGGAGCCAATACTCGATTAGTCTAGTTCGGCTCTCCATCTTATATTCTGTCGGCCTAAGTTCTGCATGTGATCTCTGGGGATCCACATTGTGTGTCGTGATGTCCGCCATTGTTTGCTATTCTTGCAACATGACCAGCCCATTGCTATTTAAGTTATCAAGTCGATTCTATGATGTCTCGGACTCCTGTTTTCTCCCTGATATATTGTGCCGTCCCATGTGCACGTTGAATACTTTCCCAGTCTGCAGATCAGTCTCTTGGTTAGGTTCTATGTTTCAGCCCCATAGGTGCCTATAGAGAGAATTCATTGGTTGTATACCAATAATGGGTTGTCTTGTTTTTGAAGGTTGAGCTTGCTCCACCGAGGGTTTGCCATCCTATAATGTTTGTTTCGTTTGATTTCTTTGAGTAAGTTGCAAAGAAGCAGTTGTTTGTAGAATAAACGCCAAGAAGAATTTAATGATATTCTTATGAGAACATGAATAGGATAAATAGTATTGAAACTATGGGCGATTGAAGCAATGAATAAAAACACATTTCTTTTACTTAAAGTGTATAATAGTTGCATATTTTGTAGAATGATGCTTAATAGATCGTACCTCTTGTATTTTCCTGTACCATAGCCACAATGCTAGTTGTTGTACAAGTGATTGAATAATTCAAGTGATTTTCAAAAGTCATATTCTCGGTACTTTTTCGTCTGTTGATATGCAAATGAACGAAGTGAAACTTATTGACGGAATAGAGGCTTTCGGTAAAACTTAACAATCATATTTTTGTACCTCTAATGAGTGTGAATTCTGTTAATATCGTCGTGAATATTGACAAGGGTTTCGCAATATTCCTTAGAAAAAAAGAGATATTTTAAAGCCCTTCCTCTAAGTTCAACCATGTTCGGCTGGAATATGTTTTATGCGTATTGAGTGTGTAATTGAGTGACAAAAACTGGAAAAAAATAGAATATTCATGTTTTGTAGGCAATCTACTTGCCTCACCGATAAGATGTGTGCTTGAGTAGGGAATATTCTTTTGGTTGATATCGTTTTTAGTCATCGAGAAATGTGACCAGTTGCTTGTAGTCATATAGATATCCATCCAGTTGTGTTTAGTCATTGTGGAATGTGTCCAGTGAATAAAATCGACCACTTCATGAAATTAACGTTTTTGCTTTCTCCCTTGTTCTATTCTTTCACCGTCTCTGTAACATCGATAAGTTGCTGTCGGTGAATAATCAGGATACCGTTAAATTAGCAGACACACGCTGCTGATTTTCACAAAGCGCTTCTAGCACTGTTTCCATATCGGGACTGGCGCGCTGTAATTGTTTGTGCGTGGAAATCGTGGTATGAGGACACTCGAGGATAGTGCTTATCGCATTTTAGAACGGAAAGGGTTAATATAATGCAGAAAAACAAGATGGATATCACGTGTTGTGGAAGTTGATTATGGAACGTTGAACAACGACGAATCTGGTGGCAGACAGTTGAAACTTTTGAAAATGGCGCTTACAACGTTTGGTAACCATTCATTATTTTGCTTTCATTTCACCAAATTTAACCAAGAAGAAACAACGAATACGAGACTTTTCCACACATTCAGTAAAAGGTGCGGTTCGAAATTCTGAGAACCTTATCGAATACAGCTAGTACCTGAAGAAGGCTGGAGGATAACTTTAAAGACTGAGATGAGGGTTCAAGTTGGAATAAATCAGTGTATGATAAAAGTGTACATGGTTTGAATAGAAGTAAAGGTCCACCTGTAATGAATAAAAGTGCCTGTATCTCGAATAAGTGTACATTTATGTCTGAATAACTGCGTAAAATATTTATGCAGGATACAGTTTCATTGTCATATTTCAGAAATTTATTTCTATGGTTAAAAATAAAAATTGAATCATACATACTCCAGATTTGTGGGCACAGTTGTATCGCCTAAAAGTTCAGCCTCTTTCTTTTGAAACAGTTGCAGAGTAATTGATCATCTTTTTTTTAATTGTTTCTTAAAGCTAAGGAAGCTGTTGAATTTTAAAAAAGGAAATCTTTTAGTTTTTATTAGCACAGAAAAAAAGGAAAAAATGGAACTCAAAACTTGAAAGAAAAAATATTCTGATTTGATATGAACTTTTAATGAAAATTAAAACTAAAAGTAAAATTGTCAAATCGTTTTATTTTAAAGAACATCAACAATTTTTGGTATTTAAAGCAGTTGATATCATAAGAGATTTCTATTATTTTGAAAGTGTGTCGTTGTCTAAACTTTACATGAATTCTCAGTCGAAATGAAAATTTTTGAAACTGGCCTCACTTGAACAACAGATCTTTCTTTTAGAAATGATATGTTGCATTATTTACAGTTGGCTACTTTTTCTATTTTTACCAGATATTTTAAAATCATAGTTATATATATATATATATATATATATATATATATATATATATATATATATATATATATATATATATATATATATATATATATATATGACAAAGTAATCTGCGAATCAATGATTTATAAACTTACTTTACTCCAAAACAGGGCCAAATCCTGTGAGATGGAAAAAAAAGTTGTTTGCGTTAATTTTGCAATCAAAAAAGCGTCTACTCACCTTGAAAATCAGCATTTAAAGATGCTACCTTGGACCGATTTCTGGCACTGGTAAAAACCATGAAACTCTCTTGACCTCAAATAAGGGCAACATTATAGCTCAGTCAAAGAAAGGTCATATTAATGAATCATTCAGTATTTATAGAACTCGTTATACGGTGAATTGTTTGGTCGACTAATTTGCTGAATATTTGTTATGACTGGTATGGATTGATATTTACTGAGCCAATTCCAGTCTCGCGGGTACTGAGTGTCAAAGTCAGTACAGTACAAAGTCCGTGGGACTAACTTGTTAACCAATGCACCATAGTGACGAATCCATCCTTTTATATATCCCTGGGGGATTATCTATTTATAGTTTTCCTGCTCTCCTGTTTGAAATCATCGAAAACTCATTGAAAATCAATATTAGCCATCATCATTATCATCATCCTTTTAATGTCTGTCGATTGAACTGAACCTTTCCCCAAAATTCGCAAGATCTCTCAGTCACTTGCGTTGCAGTGTCAATATCAACTGAATCCGTGTAGATAGTTGCGCCATCTTTTTTTCTCTTCGTCTGGCACAATTTTGCATATCGTTTTGGGAATCCACGCGGTGTCGTGATCACCACGTGACATATGTTCTACTTGCCGTGCTGGATTGAAATATTTCCGGATAGCAACTGCACTACTCTCTAAAAATATGTGGCCCGGTTTTCCCACTAATATTTATTGTTGGCCAGAAGCGACGAAAACGATTTTGTATTTAGTTTTTTTTTTCTCTCAGTCTACTTCCGAAAATCAATTGTCAGATTCTAAGATGCAATTATCATTTTTTTTTTGTCCCAACGTAAATCTGTTTTATTTTTTTATTTTATCCATTTCAATTTTTGTCTACGTTAAACTCTCAAACTTCCGTTGTTTTTTTTTCCTCTCATTTTTTAAAATACATAATTCCCTTCGTCGCCATTTTGTTTCAACGTTAAAAAAATAAGAATAGAGTTACACAACAACAACAACAACAACAACAACAACAAAAAACGGGAATAAAAACAAAGATGAAGATGGGAAGGCGTTAATGGGGAAACATAACTTGACAGAATGAAATTAGACTATTTTAGAATTTAGACAATGTATCCAACTGCTTTTTATACCTAAAGTGCAATTTTCCAAAAATAGATTTCTGGCAGAATGCAACAATTTCTTACATCAAAACTGGTACATTAGTACACGTCTAACTTTTGTGTCCAATAGTTGAATTTCTACATTTCTGAAAAAACCTTATAAAAAAAAAAACAATCAAAATCACTATTATTCTTTTTGAGTCCATTGCAGAGATCACATGAGAAACTGACGCCGACAGAACTCAAGATGGAGAGATGAACTAAACAAATTCAGGAAATACTGGCTCTGTGACACCCATGATAGAGAAGTGTGGCGAATCCTTGAAAAAGTTTATGTCCAACGACGGCCGTTAAAAGACTGGTGATGTTAAACATACAATTCCCCAGACCTTTCTATAAGGTCAGGGTCTTTCTGAACTTGTCTAATTCGCCATGCAATCTTATTTTCTGCCAGCAACAGTATTGCATATGATGGGAAACAACATTGTATGTTGTCCATTAGTTCTACTGACTTTTTTGCTATATATCCAGTCCATTGCCATTTGAGTTTTTATGGATTCAATCATGTCTCTGACTCTTTTTTTTCCTAATATGTTGTGCCGTCTTGTGATCTCTCCGTGTGATGATGAACATGATTCTCTCCGTTTAGAATGAGAAAATGGGAAAATAAACAAAGAAAAGTTATGTGGTACTGAGATAAACTCTTACCGATGGAAACTTCGGAGGGCACTGGAGCTCAGCTTACTCGAGGCAACATAAAGCCAATCCTGTTCCCAATATGTCATCGTCGTCGTCTCCATCATCATCATCATCATCATCATCATCATCATCATCAGTCTTTTAACATCTGTCGATTGACATCCCCTAAATTTGCTCGACCTCTCTATCGTGGGCGTCAAGGAGCATACACTTTCTGAACTCATGTAGTTTGTCACGCTATCTTATATTTTGTCGGTCCTGGTTCTGCCTCTGATCTCTGTGAATCCACGTTGTAAATTGTGATGTCCAGTTGTGGACTGTCATTCTTGCAACCCAACCAGAACATTGCATTCAAATTTACTTATGGATCGAATATATGATAATTTGGATTCCTAACCTTGCTAAAATAAACATAAAAAAAAAAACAACGAAAAAAAGGGACAAAAAAGCAAAGTTGTTTCATATTTGTAAAAAATGTGGAAATTACTGTTTTGGTTACTTGAAACTCAAAGCTCTGTACTCTATATGCACACTTATTTCAAAATTATTTGTTGATATTTACCTTTCAAAATAGAGAAAAATAAAAGAACCAAACGCCCTTTCAAACCGTCCCTTAACATAATTAGCTTTAGTTATTTGCTCCAGCCACTTCCAATTGAATTCAAGTCTTTGCAGCTGTATATTTTTGCAAGTAAGAGGTAATGATGTACTGGCTTGATATAGCTGTGTATCATTCATTGACGTCGGTGTAACTATTAACTATTATATTTTTCTAAAGAAAGCGTACGAAGAAAAATATTTGTGATTCGTTATGTCACATTATTTTGGAAAGATGATACAGCGATATACCTTTCGACAAACATAGTGACAAATATCCTCATACCATCTCAAAATTTCCCATGAAAAAATTTACAAGTGATAAAAGTTATCATCTGTTTGAATTTCTGTGGAAGTGTTTGTTACTATTACGCATTCATAGTAGTATCGTCGCCATTTTCCTTTTGACAACGTTTCTGTCAAGCATTTTCTTGGTCTTTATTGCATTATTTTTTTCTTGGTCTTCATAGGCATGCGAATACGCACTCTCTTGTGGAGTTACTCAATCGGCGCGTGGTTTACAAATACGAGAACAATGAGCATACCAACGGATAACACAAAGGCGATGTAACAGGAACAAGAGAGAAATTTATAGTTGATTGGGTTACAGATCTTAGTTAACCCTTGCCGTTGACTTGTGTGCTACAACTGATCAGGTGATTCTAGGAATTTTCAGTGTCAGGAACGATGAGTCATGTCTTGAAAATGGAATTTACCCGGAGTCTCTGTCAGGGTATTAGTCAACTCATAGCGAGAACTCCCTTTTGTTGGGTAGGCAGTAAATACTGCTGAGGTTAATTAACGTAAGGAACATTCTACCAAGAACTGCCTTAAAAATGTTTTGAAGGTCAATTCTTTACCTCTGTTCATCGGAGTCCTCCGAGCAAGGAGATTTGTGGAGGAAATAATTGCTTCTAGTCTGAATAAGTAATCAAAAGCCAACGTATTTCTACAGAATTTATGATACTGCCCTCTTTTACTCCCTACGCATGATTTGATCGGATGAGGACCTCACATCGCCACCAAAATGGTGTTCCAATCTATCTATGCCACAGGAACGAACAATCAAAAGAAAATGGTAACATATAGAAATATATGATATATATAATATAGAAATTTATTCATTTTTGATTTCCAAAAGTGTTCTTGGCACTTCCCCATAACTTCCAATGTAGGTCATTGCTTTTATTTTTCTTACTATCTTACCCGGCCTTGAACAGTGAGATTTCACCTTTATGTGGCTTGTTACTGATAAAAGTCACTAGACCAAAATGAAACATATCGTAGGAACTTATCGATTTCTGATTTTCCTCAGTGTCTATAGAATTCTTCCAATCTAGATTATTGTTTCAATTCTCCTTTTAATCAATCAGATTTGTATAGTCTGAAATCCAAGATGTCCGTATTTGAATTCAGGGGAATGAAGCCTAGCTTTGCCTATCAATTTGGCCTAAGACTGATTTATATCTAAGAAAAAGATATATACCCTTTCTCAATAGGTAAGATAAGACTTTTGGCATTGTTTTATGAATTAGTTCAGTTCCAACCACCTACACGTTGCATTACCTTTAAGAAAAACACCATTCAAAATACAAACTGGTAGTTCCAACTGACTTTTAAAATCCCAAATTGTGATTTTGCAGAATTCATTTATGGAATTGAATCTCCCCTGACTAATTGTAGTATCACAGACTCCACTGAGTTAGTTTGTGTATCATGTGAATATTGCATTTACAATGGTCGTGCTTATGCATTTATACGTTTTGTGTAAATTTATTTTCTTGTGAAACATTGCATCATTCAGTTCTGTCAGACCCCTGTAGTCCATCTTGTATCAAAGAATATCCAAAGCCATGGATGAGATTACTAGAACGGAACGAGGGGGATGATGGCAATCCAGAAAAAACAACCTGAACAAAATTAAAAAACTCCTCTTACCGCCCATTCGATAAAATTTCATCGAAATTCAGTGAGAGATTCAGGATATCTCATGTGGACCGACATGGAATCTTAGATATATCATGTGTCGTGGACATATGACAACGACAGACTTGATTGTGCACAGATCGTTCCATGGTTTGATCTTCTAGCCTATTTCCCATCATTCCACTGAATCCCATTGAAATTCGTATAGAACTTTGGGATACGGCGTGTTAACAGCAATTAGCGTATACACAAATGTTTGGAAAACTGGAAAAGTTGTCTGAAACTGAACGTACTATTCTTTACCCCGTTGAACATCCTTCCACAAAGTTTTATCGAGAATCATTGACTACTTTTGGAGATATCTCGTGGATAAACGTAAGGCAGTCAAATGCAACCCAATGAATATACTTTCTCAACTTTGTTGGCAGAGGTGATTTGGCACGTTGACGGCAATTTACTCAATGTCGGCAAACTATACGTCATGTTGATAGAAGTGTGATTAAATTGCCAGAGAAAGAGAGAGAGAGAGAGAGAGAGAGAGAGAGAGAGTGAGAGAGAGAGAGGAGCGAGAGAGCGAGAGCGAGAGCAGGTGTGAAATTAATCATATTGCAGGCAACAATTGAATGATCAGAAATAATATCTTTTACACTTCCCTTAATTCTGCGAATTTGCATCGACTGGAATAAGTCTTTATATGGGTGATGACCTGAAAAATGACCTGCTAAGCATATTGCTCTATAACTGGCTTACTACATATATATATATTAATTGAGATTGGCACAGTCTTAAACAGGGTCATAATAAACGGGACATCCAGTACAGTTTGGACTCAATGACGATGGCTTGTTAAATTATTCTGATTCATACTGCTATTCTCGGAAGTTATTTATTAAGCTAGGTGTCGTCTTTTATGGGCCAGCAGAAGTCGGTTACACAATGGATATCGAGCACCCCAGAAAGATCCAACAAAATTAACTTCATTGCCATTATTTTACAGCAGGCAATAATTATTTTAAACATCATCATCGTCGTCATTGTCGTCGTCCTCCTCCTCATCAGTAGTAGCTTTTCAACGCCTGTTTCTGGACATAGGCCATTTCAAAGATTCGCTTTCTGAAAATTATCTTTGTGCCGCTAATTCACTTTCGTAGAAAGAAGGCTATAAGTGTAAATAGTGTTCTGTGTTAGTTTAGCCAGGAGTCGTTATAGAATTAGTGCACATCATCGTTCTCTCTTTCTCTCTCCCTCTCTCTCTCTCACTCTCCCTCTCTCTCCTACATGCCTTTCTACTGTATCTCTTGCCAACACAGCCTCTGTCAGCACAACCAAACAAGTCGTCATTACCACCTGTTTGACTGGGGGATGTTCAAGAGATCTTTCAATATATATTATTGGTAATTGCATCTCCACTTCACGCCATTTCGGAATACAATTTTTTTTTCCCTATCAGGAACGTTATACTTTCGAATAGATGGTGAGTTTGTATTCTAACCACAATTTTATTTGAATTCCAGACAGGGTACTCCATTTGTTTTTATTTTGAAAAATAGTTTTCTATTTGGAACGGAATTGAATTACCTAAAAAAAGAACCATATCCCAAACATGAGGAAAATAAATCAAAGGGTGGCGTTTAAACGCGTACATATTAAGAAGTTCACAAAAAGGTTGGATAGAATCCCGAAAGGAAAAAAACAATAGATGAAAAAAAAAAAAAAATCAGTGGAAATGTCATGAGATGATGTATAACGATGAGAAATAGAATGAAAAACTTATCGAGGATCAAAAATAGTTAGAGAAATAAAATAAAAAAAAGAAGGGGGACATTCTCACAAGATTAATCATAGACAAGAGAAACGACAAAAAATCAAAGGATGAAGATGAAAGCGAAAAAGGAAAGTTCTTGGCAGAGGGAAGGATGAAAGTTGAATTCTAAGATGATTTGGGAGATGAAACGGAAAGCCGAGAAAAGAAAATTGTGGGGATACGTATGAATGAAGAATGATTCAACTCACTTACCAAAAATAAAGACTGTCAGATAACAAAAAAAAAAAAAATTCAAGTATATAGATATCACAAAAAAATCACTGTTAAAATTGCTGGCAAAAGCCTTACATAAGCAGTGATTCATTTTATTACACAATCAGATAAACAAAAGATATAAACACATTGACAGAGAAAATTTGCTGTAGAAAACCTAACTCACAAAATGGAAGACATCGTACTGAAATATTATAAAATGACAGTCCTTTTCAGGAAATTTTTATCTGCAAAGCATGAATCATCATCATCATCATCATCATCATCATCATCATCTTCATCAGTCTTTTAACGTCTATTGTTGGACATAGACTTTCCCCACGATTCGCCACAATTCTCTATCATGGGCATCGCAGAGCCAGTATTTCCTGAATCTGTCATCTTTATCTCTAGATCTTGTGTTCTGTCGTCTACCTTGCTGAGTTTTGCATCTTCATCTTGATAGTTATGTTTTTATTCTCAACATGATTATTAAAGACAGTAAATCTATTGTAATTGACAAGGGATAAAATTGATTTCATTATGTAAGAAGGATGAACATAAATTGCACGTTTCAATTAAAGCAGATGCACGCCATATCCGATTCATTAGGGAGATGGGAACTCTCCTTTTAATGAAGGAAAGAAACTTACGCTCATTTTGCTGATATGACGTCACACAATATTATCTGGATACTAAGATGTACATTAAACGTCCTGTTAAGCAGTCCCTAGCAAAAACTAGAATCTTCAAAACAGGTTTCTGTGGTCCTTCAATTGAAACAGTTAGGTGTTTGTTATTTTTTTTTTCAGTATTCATATTTTGTGATTAATTGAAAGTTGGAAAAGGGTGTGACCAATGGATAAGTTACACCCCCATCTTTGTTGGACAGTGATCACTAGATGAATGTCTATATTTGCAAAACGACCACCGTGAATGCTGACGTTTAGGAGCCTATTTAACTTGGAATCGAACCTCTACTTAAAACCTATTCAGGGTGGACTTGAATAAATTGATAAAAAAGAACGTTTTTCTGTAGACTTGATATGGAATGTAATGGGCTTAGATTTGCAACAGAGATATTGGCTCTACGACACCCACAATCAAGTGGTCTGGCGAAATCCTGTTGAATTTACTTCTTTCAACACGACAATTATGTTATTAAGAAATGGATATATGATCGAGTAATGTTCCATTCATGCAGCAACTCCATCTTCTTTAATTTTTTATCTTATATACGTTGTCTAGGCCAAATTATACATTCAAGGAGTATTAACGGGGGATCATTTCTAATAAGAGTCTCGATATAGTACAACTCATTTTTTATAAGAATTCTGTCAGATCATTGATCCGTTTCTCAATAACATAAACAATACGTGTGGCTAATTTGATAGACAATGGAAATACAAAGTTCGGAAAACTGGATCTTATCTATCATGTTTCGAAAGACAGTTTTCTCACGTTGCTATACGTCAAATAGGAAAAATGATGAAGTTTCATCTCAAGTGGCAAAAAAGAAATTTTTTTGTGTCAAAGTCCAAATCATTTATGTATAAAAGACGAAAGTGAGGAGGTCTTTGTGTGTGCATGTATAGTTGAATCTAATGACTGCTATTGAAAAAATGGTATGTGTGTGTGTAGCGTAGACACACTCACCCTATTAACATCCTCAAGAACACAACACACATATATACCCATATATATATATATATATATATATATATATATATATATATATATATATATATATACCATTATGTCGGATAAATCTCACCCATTTCCCCAATATTTATATGAAAAGAGGGAATTCTGCATATGTATTAAATTTGAGTATTGCTATTTTATATATTACGATACGTGTGTCTGCTATTGAGAGATACTTTAGGTATTTTTTTCTTTTTCAGTCCTTTTGAACGTTGGGTTGTGTATGTTCCTATCAATATGTGTTGTTCCAATGAAGATACATGTATTATGGCCTTTGAGAACGTAGCAGTAACGATGCATTTTTAGAATAGTGGTTTTCAGTGATTTCATTAAAATTTTCATTTATCAATAACGGTTAGAAAAGAGCTGCTATCATACAAAGGGTTATTTTGTCGCATCTTCCTTGGTTGATAAGAACTTTATATATTTTTGGCCGTTGTTGTATTGGTAGGATAGGATGGGTTTGTTTATCTTCTTATAACCTCGAATGACTTTGTTTCAGTTTGGATACATATACATCTCTATTTGGTATCTCAAAAGAAGAAAATATTTTTTTGATAACGTTTCATATTTCAGTGACAAATTGCTGAGTAAAAATATTGAATGAAAAAGTATTGAATAAAAACTATTTATACTTTCTCTCTTGTTCGGTCCTTTTTGATGCTTCTAAGAGAGCTATTTTTTTTAATTTTTTACCGCACAGGTTGTTAATGTAATCCGTGATATCATGATATCAAAACATTTATTCACTCTAAAGATCATGTATAGAGTGACACAGCAAAGACTTGAAGCATGTATAAGAAGTAACGTTTCCAAAGATCATTGAGATAGTGAAAAGATGCAGAGAATATGCTATTCAATAATTCAGAAATGTTGATCATTTAATATTTAGCTATGTTATACAAAGAGGTTAATGCGCATTCAGCTTGCATCGTCAATGACAAAGAATGAAGGCAAATATTCTTAAGAGAATATATATATATATATATATATATATATACATATATATATATATATATATATATATATATATATATATATATATATATGCTGATGAAAGTGACCATTCAAAGGTGAAAAGAAAAACGCAAGAGAAAGTACGTGTTACATGTAAAAATTGTGTAGCATTCTGTGGGCATGTTTTGATGCATTTTGATGGGTACCAGCCATCTTTTTCAGTTAAAAATCGCAATAGTTCCTATAGAAACAAAAATTGCAGTGGTTCACACAAAGTTTTGCTGTTTACATTCACTTACAAATTGTCACTTTCATTTACAATCCGTCAGATCATTTCACATCCACAACACACACACACACACACTCACACACACAAACATATATGTATCAAAAGGTATTGACATTTCCATCTCCATTTTTTCTAGAAAGTTTCATCTTTTTTTGCTGTCAGTTCCAATGAACGCGAGAAAACTTCACTGTAATTCATATTGTATTATCTCTATTCATCCCAAGTGCTTTCAACCATCACCACAATAAAGTCAAGATAATATAACTGATACATTCGAACCGACAATGAGGAAAACATCAGGAAACTAGAAAAGGTAACTCATCCATTATAAGGCACAATAGCAATGCTCTTCCAACTCTGGAATGGAGCACTCTGGTAGATGGGGAATAGTGCATAATTAAATATATCGCTTAAATTTGGTCGTACTGACCGTTCCGTTCTGTGTACAGGTAAAACGCCAGCCTTTGGGTATGAGGTGACGGTTCCAGTCCTACCTCATGGTACTTGATGGGATATTGGTTAGTCTATAGCAGCACTGAAGAGTTGTAATACAACGAAACCGCTGTCTGTGGACGATGCAATTATTGTATATATATATATATGTGTGTGTGTGTGTGTCTGTGTGAATTAGAGATTGGGTTATATTATTTAGAAACTCATTTTAAATGATCTACCGGCGTTACATTGATTAATATATCATTTGATTTTGACAACACGAATAGAATGAATACTTAAAGAAAAATGAGGCTGCTACAGGAATCGAACCTGCCATCGATAGCGTAGCCTTTTCAACATTGCAGTGCTCTTATCATTGAGTTATACAGCTGCTGGTAATAATTTAACTGTATAAATACATAGTAAATCAAATTAAAAGTCAAGAGGAAAAAGCTAGCTAATCCTTAGGAATTAAGAAAAGCCTTACTGAGAGACTAGGGTTGTTTATGTATGATTTTATCACTTGTTCGTCTTAATTTGCTGAAAGAAACTGGCCAGCATTTGAGCAATACACTTGTTTTAATCGAATTCTCGATCTATAAATCATTATTTCTATTAATTTGTGGAGATTGAGCTCGACGTTTAAATATATCTTCACTTGCCTGGCAATAATAAAAACATTCGATATATTTCTGCCATAATTATCCTAATATGCCAGCAAATCTGACCTTAACATCCTAAGGTTCCCATGAATATCCAATTAGAAACATAAACGCATGTTTTCCCGTATTTTAAGAATGATTTTCTTTCTTTATGTGATACCAGAGAAAAAATTGGAGAGATAATGACCTTTGATTATTCAATCCAGTTCTAGCGTATGAATTTCTGAATTAACTAACGAAATCAGTTGGACACACTAAAGATATTTACAGTGAATAAAAATGACTTGGGAAGACATTACAGATCCGAAGCAAAGAAATTTTTATCGCCATCTTTCATGATGGCATATTTCCATCATGGCGTCACAGCCAGAAAGAAAATCATCGAATGTTGGCAAATTGTAGATAGTTATAAAGGAAACTCATGGTAAGTACAGTTCACAAAAGAATCATATACATCGGAGCAAATCATTTGAGCTATTTACAATCGAATGCCATGAACAGAGGATTTAAAATTAAATTCATCGAGAACTATTGTAGATATCGGATGGACATACAGAACCTTTAAGGCTATTATATTCTGCAGAGAGTAAGCTAACAAGTTGGGAGGTTATAGAGCATTGATCAGTTCCGGAGCTGAATCATAACTTTCCTAATTCATTGCCCACAGATTTACATCGAAATTCATAGAGACTTCCAAGAGATATTTTGTGAATAAGAGAGAAAACCTTAAGAGATATAATATGTTTACCGACAATTACCTAGAAAGTAGGGTAGATAATCGTGTATGGATCTGCTCAAAAGTTTCCTCACTTCTTCTGTAGCCCTTCTCAGCCTCTCTATACGATAAAGAAAGTCATGAAATTTTTGAGTGGATTTAAATTCAATAGCCCCAGAGGCTCTCTCTCTGTCTTTTCTATTCAAAATGAATTTTAGTGACATATTTCTTGTGGACCAAAGACTACAAAAGAAGTGATACAATTTCGGAGAGCATTCATCAAGAATCAACAATCATAGCAACCAGTAAACATAGGTATTCCTTTCTACAACAAAGGTTTTTGAAATTTAATCATAAAAAGCTTCGAATGACTTGCACTGAGGTTCTTTTGTACAGTTTACTCACTATAGAATATTTGTTGAAATCGTTTTTTCTGATTAAGGGGCCATAGTGAGAATCCGCTTTTGATCACACCTGCTTACAATTATTATTGACACTCGTTTGTTCTTCAAGGGGAATAAATGCAACCTAACGCATTCACCCAGATTTATTAACATGTGTTCATTCCTTCAAAGGTCGCCAGTTTCGTTGATTGAATGAGAATAAGTGTGAAATTCTTCTTTTAATCAAGATAATCGAATGGCAGGAATATTTTGTAAAATGCTGACAAGAATTACTTCTCCTTGATTGATCAGGATTTGATGAGTTTAATTTCCTTTTACCGATATTGATAACTATTTTGCCTTATCGATGCTATACAACAAACAATATTTAGATTCTAATAGATTAAATTGACTGAATAAAACTGAAACTAAGCTGACTGTGATTTAGAAAATAATTATATATTTGGGACAGGATAGCCTAACAGGCGCAATAGCACCTTATTCCCCTTCGAAGCACTCTTTTCGTTACCTCAACCCTTGTCTAAGCCTTGCTTCTACTTTTAAAAACAGTTTGAAATCTTTTTTCTTCAGGATCATCAGCTGCTTTGTTAAGTTATCCTTAATTTTCGTCATAGTATGAATTATCCTAGGGAAAATAACACATTATAGGTAGCCAATTCAGAAACATTAAGGGGTGGCTGGAAAAATCAGCTTACGTAATGTTTTGCCTTAAAACGCTGCATGAAATGTGAAAAACGAAGACGCTTGGTTATTGCGAGTGCAACGATGACACATTATACGATCCTGAGTCAAAAGTGTCTCACATCCAACCGAGTAACCTCCTGGGAAACTAATGTCCACCTGATCGTAACGTATACTTCTTGGTCATATTTTTCGGAAATTGTACCAATCGGTCTGGTATGCTCCTGTATTAACGTCATGTGAGTAAATAAGAGAAGCCTGTACTTTGATCACGTCAGAAAGCCAAGGCCCTTTTGATTCAATCAACGTTGCTGAATATATTACAATAGATTAATAATGAAATAAAATTATTTTTCTACTTATTGTACTGACATAAAATCGATGGCACAGAAAGTTTGTTTTTTAAGCTATTTGATAATTGTTGAACAGATGACTTTTATTGCTCACATAAACCACAATAATCTCAACGGAGGAAACAGAAATGAAATCATTGCCGTCGGTATTATTTAATCATTTCCACTTTTAAATGACAAACTTCCCAATCAGAGACCGTCAACTGAAACTTCCACCAATTCTGTCAACTTGGGTTTATTCAGTTTTCAAGTTGATCTTACTGGTTAACCATTAATTTATAACAGGTACAGGATGCACCAATGGAGCTAGATGGCTAAAAAATTGTTATTATTTACTTATTATTAAATCTAGAAAAAATATTTTTGATTTTTGTTTTTTGTAACCCCGACAAGGTCTTTAGTGAGGATCAAGTTGCAACTTAATTTCATGCAAACTGATCACTAGGTTTGTGTCCAGTAGCATTTAGAGTTTTTTTTCTCTTAAGTTTGGCATTTCGAGTGATTACTCCCCAACAAAAAGCGAGAGAAGTATTGATTGATCATATATATTCCTATTTTTTAATTGATCCCCCTAGTGCGACGGTTTCTATTGAGTGACTAACGAAACAGCTTTTGTATTTGATAGTTTCATTTCTTTTTAGCCTTATTCCAGATCAATGGCGACCACTGTATTATTTAATTCATGTAGGAAATCAGTTGTTCGGACTTCAGGAAAAGAAAAGAGATAACGATTCCCCCAAGCACTACACTAATTTCACTACTCCAGATATAACGTAACGTGAATATACACAGCTACTTTCTCGGGTTAACACACGTGGACAATCACGCTTAAAATGATTTTTAAGAATGAACATCCAATATCAGACACAGTTTGTTGTTATCTCTCGGGTTGATGTCATTTGATCTTAATGAATATTTAATGTAAATATTTATCTCCGTGATATAGAAAATGTACTCTTTCTTGTGATTTTCATTTTTACACGACGAAGATAGTGTTGAAGGTACCTATCGCATAGATATGGTTTACAAGCTTCTGTTATACACATTTCCTAGTATAAGGTCAATCCTCACCTGACAGTCCACTAGTGTGCCCCCAGCCGAAACTAAGTTTCACACACGATTCGTCATCAGTATTATCGCAGAGCCAATATTTTCTGAACTCGTATGAATAATCATGCCATCCTATTTTTGTCGGCCACAATTTGGTACATGGTCTCAGGGGATCCACGTTATGAGTTGTAATATCTAAAATTCTTGCTATCATCAGACTATTACGAATGCAGTGACTTCGATACTCACTGGGTAACACACTAATAAACACTCGTAGTATACAAATCACCGTTAAATAAATATCACCATTCCACTCTTTCAGCCGAGTTTTGTTGCTCGTGCTGTCTGCTTTTTAGTTCTTCTCCCCCAAAATGAGAAGAGAGATAAGCTGTTCAAATAAACCCTACAAGAAAATTAAATCCAGGAAACATGAGAGAAAAAAATATTTTGGTGGATATCCGTTTTTGTCTTATCTACTTAGAATATCCTGAAAAGCGTAACTTGGAATTCGAAAGCGTAGGCAAACATGACAATTCGTGAATAATAATGCTAATATGGACGTGAGTCAAATTTCAGATTGTTTGAATATAGTGCTGCCAGTACTGTCACTGGCTGTGTTGGGGACACGAAGCATGATATTGTCTTTCGTGTATTCCTCGTTCGGACGTGAATTTCACACTGATTTTTACATCGAATTGTCGCTTACACTCTCTGACGATGATGCGAAATAGATTGATGAATGAAGAGAAAAATAGATTCATGACGTGTGAATGCTAGAAAATTTGAACTAATCTATCTTCTTCCGAAATTTTTACTATATATTTCTATTAAGTATTTCCAACTCTCGTAGAGTTCTTCTCTGTTTTCTTTCGCCCAATCTTCTGGATTTTCGTATTCATATATTCTTCTCTATCCCTCTGAGAAGTGGTCTTCATTCTATTCTACTAGGTTAGTTTTGTGAAACCCTAATCCGAGTTTGGGTTGACTTTCCTTCCATAACAATAAGGAGAGCAAGAACAAAAAACTAACCCTCACCCAAACTCAGGGTAGTAAACTCTCCTTGGTTTGTCTGTCAGGTTACACCAAACGAATAGATAAAATCGACTGCACAAAAGTGAAAAATCTTGTGCATTCACGAATTTATACCAAAGTAACTGCAATCATCTTGAGTCGGAATGGAAATGGCAGCAGTCTGGTATCCCTCTCTCTCCACTGATAGTCTCTCTGTGAGTTGTTTTAAAACATTCTTTTATTGTTATTATACCAGATTGACCAATTTGACTTTCAATACCCACAGTATTTACAATCTTTCTCCGAGCAGACTTAGAAAATAAACCTTTCGTTTAATTATTATTGTATTTTGTTATGAGATAAAAAAACAAACTGTAATATGAATTTCATTGCTTTTTTCAACAGCGAAGCTAACGTATCATAGTTAGATGGATTTTAATAAACTCATACGCCAAAAAAATGATATCAAAAGAAAAAACAAAACACCGATTCCATTGGTGGAAAACCAAAAGTCTAAATTGCTTACTCTTAGGTGTCCAAGTTATCTATAAAGGATGGGGGAGGGAGAGATACGCTGTTTATGCTCACTTTTTATCCAGCCACAATTGAAAGCAACTTTGTATATCTCTGAATTTTTGAGATCATGTTTTATTATTATTTCGATTATTATTCGGACCATCCTGATGAAGGCTGTAGAGTACAACGGCCGAAACGTTGTATGAATAACAACCAAGGTGAGGATGGTCCGAATAATAATAGAAATAAATGAGAGCAACTTTGTATGCACATTAGTGATTAAAATCCCTTCCCTGATTCATCTCCTTTTCTGTTTCAATACCATTGCCTTTTCAATGTTTTAGACCGATACTACGGAATGTACTGGTCTGCAAAAGATTTGGCAATATTTTTTTTTTTTGCAATATACAAACTAAGTGTACATAGATTCATATCTTTTCGCAAAGCTCCGTTTTTTTTTTTGCAATGTTTGAATACTAGCCTTTATCTGATTATTTGTGTTACCACTCTGCCACTTGATGAATTATTGATACTGTTTTGAATCTTGCTGTAGATGCTTACCCATTTTGTTTTTTTTAATCCTTACTGGTATGTAGTCAGCAACCATGTTTACCAATGTTGTCATTGGTAAAAGCCGAGTCACTACTGTGTATTTTCTATGAACCTGCTTCCAAGCTTTTCCCATCACCAATTCTGACAACATTGAGATATTGATTTTTTATTCGCTTGTCAACGTGCTTTATGTGAATTGTACAACAGTAAAAGTATTGAATTCGTTTTACATTACCTTTGCTAGTGAAAATGATTAATTGACTGTTACTAAATATTTGTTGTTACTTGAGGATATATATATATATATACAAATATATATATATATATGTATATACATATATATATATATATACATATATATATATATACACATATATATATACAAAAGACAAATAAAACATCACGTATATATATATATATATATATATATATATATATATATATATATATATATACATATATATATGATACTTTGTTTCTCTTTTGTTTTTTGACAAAAGCAAAAATGATAGTTGAATGTGAAACGTTCATCAATCAGAAATTCCCCTTCACTCATAGCTGAATCTCTCTTTCCCTCTCTCTCTCCCTCTCTGTCTCTCTCTCTCTATATATATATGTATGTGTGTGATGCGCGTGCATTTTCAAATATCATTGAATAGTATCATAATTAAAGTTTTTTTAGGCGAAATGATACATTCATCGTTTAATAACGGGAGATCCCTTCAAATAATATCAATCTATAATCATTTTGTTGTATCATGTATAAATTTGTTAATAACATAATTGTTGCGCTGTAAGAAACAAATAGAGCAGATATAGACCGTGAATAATAGAAATGAGAATTTGGAATTGAAACAGTTGTGCAGGCCTTTGCATTACGAGAGGTTGTTTGGCTCAACGGTAAGAGCAACGCTGCATTGAAACGGCTTCCCAATCGGTTCCAGGTTCGATTCCTGCGGCAGCCTCATTTTCTTTAATTGTTAATTCTGTTTACATTGTCCAGGCAAAATGATACACTAGCTGTGTTATAATGGGAAATCATTTTAAATGAGAATTTCAATATTATATAACGCAACTTGATAATCATACATATATATGTATTCCGTTAGTGACCCTATTTCTCGATTGTTTATTCTATTTACGCTGTCTAGGCCAATGGATACATTCACACTGTGATAACAGGAGATAATTTCAAATAGAGTTTTGGGTTGATGAAGCGTATTTATAAATATTTCTGTCAGATTATATATCCATTCCTAAATTATATATATATATATATATATATATATATATATATATATATATATATATATATATATATATATATATATATATATGTTTGAATTGTGGATGTGAAGTGGTCTGATGTAAATGAAAATGACAATTGGAGGGTGAACGGAAGAAAACAAAAGAAATAGGTGTTACGTCTCAATTTTTTTCATTATTCCATGAAATACATCTAAATACGACCATTCGGAATAATGAACAAAAATGGAGATGTAACACCTATCTCCTGAGTTTTTTCTATTCACCTTACAATTGTTATTTTCATCACTCCATCACTATCTCTGTCTCTCTGTCTCTCAGTCTCTCTCCCTTTATATATATATATATATATATATATATATATATGTATATGTATATATATATATATATGTGTGTATTTTTATATATATATATATATATATATATATATATACATATATATATATATATATATATATATATATATATGTATGTGACACTTCATGTTCATAAATAGTGAATATCCAAGACTGTTTTCGGATGAATAGACTTTGAGTCCCTGAAAACGATATGCGCCGTTCCATAATGTAAAAACATCTCATAGATATTCTAATATATCCATCAATTTCTTCACAAACTTTGCTAGTATATACATGTGTGTGTGTGCAAGTTTGTGTGTGGCTGAGTCTATCTATGTCTTTATCTCCGTCTCTGTGTGTTTGTGTGTGTGTGTGTGTGTGTGTGTGTGTGTTTATCACCAATGTTTGTGTTTGAGCCTTTTTAAAATTCATTCCAATTGCTTCATATATAAGTGCATAAGTACATGTTTGTATATGCCCATGTGTATACAAATGTTTATGCTTTTAATACTCCCAATAAAGCAATCAGTTATTTTTTTCTAAAGAAACAAATAAAAATATATATTTTACTCTTTGTCGAAGTCTCAGCCTGTGTATTCAAATGCTGTAATTCTAAAATATAGTCAGTCAGTACATCATGTTATTACTTTTTCTCCATCCTTAACATTTGCAATCATGGCCTGCAGAAAACTGGAGCAAAAATTGACTGAATCGACCAGCAATCATTTTTAGAGAGGAGAGTTGGCATGACTTGAAATTAATAAATGCTACAGTATCTAAAATTCTCGACAATAAAATCAGACGCTTAAGACGCAGACAAAGACGAACGCTGACCCTAACACCGAGCAAAGAGACATTTACATTCCCTGCTATCTTTGCAGTGTTGATAAAAATGAGAAAACATTCGCATAATCATAATTTCTGTGTTTAAAAGACACTTTTAGTATCTAATCAAACACATACAACTATATTTGTTGACTGCTTCGAAAATACACTCATGCAACGGAAATGCTTGCAATCAAAGTGAATGTAGTAGTGACATTTGTCACTACATATTGTGAGCAGCACGCCTTGTGAGATGACTGTATACACACCGAAGGATAATTGAATGTATATCTTAGAACACGTGATTATTTTCATGGTCAAATACTCTGACCTTTTGAGCTGCACCTCACATGTTTGTATATGTTTGTTTGCTTGTTTGTATGTGTGTGTGTGTGTGTGTGTGTGTGTGTGTGTGTGTGTGTGTGTGTGTATGTTAAATGGTACGTACGTATTTGATGTTAAAACAGTCTACGTTATGGTTATTTGAACTTTGGAATTATTTCAAGCCTTATTTACCATTAAATGCTTACAGCGAATATGGAAGAATTTCTAATTCCAGATCCTAGATCATTCTGCTGTGTCAAATTCGCCACTTTAGGACGGACATTGACATTCAGAAAAATTACTGGTAGACTTCCGTGACAAAAAAAAAAAGAAGGTATATACTATTCCTACTTGGTCAAAATTTTACTTAATTTGTCCAAGTTTGAACAATTCGTGATAAAGTATTCACGTAGAATCATGATAAATTTATTTTCCCTCGAGACATACTTTACTTCAGTAGATTCAGTTTATTAGGAACTGCCAGAGAAAAATGTCACCATAGGTATCTAGTGAGGCTTGTGGCTGTATAACATGTATACATACCGCACCTATAGAGTTAGCCGGTTGGAGATTTTAATTCCCGCCCCTTTATTATGTCTAGAAAGAATATCTATCAAAAGATTTCACCCCTCTGGGTAGGTTTTCAGTGAATGGTTCAATTTTCAATGTAATTTTATGCTAAATCGGTCGTGTAATTTGTGTTCAGTAACACTCATGTCTGTTTCTTGTTGGACATTCGCATTTTTAAATATCACCGCCCAACAAAAGGCGAGAGAGGTAACTTATTCATCGATCACCCCTTTTCACGATTCAAGCTGCCAGAAAGACGTTCGTCATGTGACAGCCTCTATTCGATGACTAAGCAGACCTATTTAGATTGTGATCAAGACACGCTTTATTCGTTTTTGGTTTCATAATAAATTCATTTTTCCAACACCATTGATTATTTTATTCAAAAATTACTTTTTCCAATACAATAAAGTAATTTTTTGAACACTGACGGATGTTCCTTTTCATAAGTTCAAATGAAACTCATCTACTGAGCTTTACGCTTACAATAAACCTTGTAAACGATATGATACATTCAAAGCCGGGTTCAGTCCTAGGGGGCTTGGATAACTTCAGCTATGCCGGGTCCCTTATACTCGGAAATCAAAATACACGGCATGACATGAAATGTACAAATCAAAGTCCGTGCATTACCTGTGATTGAAAGTAAGAAGTTGTGCATACACAAGAAGGTTAAATGAGTTACACACACACACACACACACACACACACACACACATATATATATATATATATGTATATATATATACATATATATATATATGTATATAAATGAATCCTAAGCAGTAACTATCAATTTATTTCATTATAGAAGCTAATTTTTACTTATATTTTGTACAAAGGGGTCCCTGTCTATTTCCCCCTTTGCCTTCCATAAATCTGATACAGACTACATTTTACAGATTGTATAGGTCATTATCATCATCATAGTATCATCACTGTCATCATCAGCTACTGCAACGACTTTTGAGCGTTATTGGTTGGACGTACACCTTCCCCAAGATTCATCAGACGTCTCTATCACGGGCGTCACCGTGCCAGTACCTTCTGATCTTGTTTAACTCGTCACGTTATCTCATTTTTTGTTGGCTGCAATTTCGCTTATGGTCTCTGGGGACCTATGTTGTGAATCGTGTTGTCCAGCAACCGTTTGACTTGTTTGCTACATGCCCTGCCCATAGCCAGTTAAGCTCTCCAACGGTTTCAATGATATCCGAGATTTTCCCTGAAATACTGTGCTGTTTTCTGATCACTCAATGTGATATTGAGCATAATTTTCTCACGTGCACGTTGCCTGGTTCTAAGTCTGGGGGAAGGGGTCACTCATTTGATTAGATTGATTTTCTCTGCTCTGTAAGTGACTATTGGGGGATGCATTGGTTGTAAACTATTCTTTTTATGAATAGTTGGAATTTTTCACATTTTGAAAGTCAAGCTCGCTCTATCAAAAGCTTTCTACCCCGAAGCGTTACTTCGCTTAATTTCTTCTTCCCAATGGCACTTGTAAGATTCCTCTGACATTGTGTAAAAGATTGCACTTGGAAAATTTGCATTAATTCAATATCACCCAATTTCATGCTTATTCGTTACCTAATTTTCCGAGGTGGAGTAACAGTAATCGGGAAATTCTGCTGAGGATGGGCATTCGTGCATTCACGTTACCCTAGTAGCTGAGGCAAAAACATGTTTTCACCCCCCCAACTCACTACGTCTTACGACAGGGTAAAGGTATTCATCGATTTCTTTTTATATCTTGCAGTTTCTTGAGGTTGTCTGCTGAAACAACTCAGCTATATCAACCTACAGATTTTTTCCTTTTATTTTACAATGGACAGAAATGGTTTCTGGGGTTGGATAGGTTAATTGGTCTGGATCTCAAACGTTCATAAATTATGTATTATGTCGAGAGAAGCTTCTTGTCGGGAGACAAAATTCGGGGAAGGGTCACAAGCGTGATGTTCTGCCTACACAGAGTGGGAAATCAGCGAATAAAATCCGAATTTCGAATGAGGTTGCTGATATTCACTTCACGTTAATGTCTTTTGCACTTATCCAATTCTCTCAGCGCCCTGCTTCATCAACTAATATCTTGACAATAGTTTTGGTCGACTGCGTGTCACGTGGTTTGACAGGGAGGTCAGCACTTGCACGACCCACCCTGTCATCCCTACCTTATATACTCAGAAAGCATCAGTACAACATTCCACTCGTCGACCATTACAGGAGACCACACACACACACACACACACACACACACACACGCATATATATATATATGTATATATATATATATATATATATAACTGTCTTAATTCTAAATTTTCATCTTCTTTACTCACAGTCTATATCTGCTGTTCCTTAATGTAATAAAATGTATAATGGACGGAAAGTAAGGGTTGAGTCAGGTTCATGCCATTTCTGGAGTTAGTCAGAATCACCTTCAGAGATTGAACACGAATCGTTAAGCTTATTTTCTGCTCTATTAACCCATTGACTATTGGCATTTTCTGCGATATTTGGTACTTTTATACCAAATTGGTAAATCATCAGGTAAGCAGGAACGCTACTGGATATAAACTAAGGTTATATTTGAAGTAAGTATTTGAAATTTTCTACACGTTTTTAGACATGATCAATTAGAAAATAACACGTAATACCCAACAAAAGATAATTTTCAGAAACAGTCACAAATTCCAAAATAACGATAGAATCTGTGCATTGATTTGGAGCAGAAAGCAAGGTTCAAATTTGCATTATACTTACATGGAAATAGAACGCCCTTAAAAACCCTTGAAATTTGAAAAAACAGTCAAAATTCTTTGCGTATGTCCATGTATTATGTATACTAAATTCAGTTGATTTCCACGAATATTTAACGATTTATTAAGGGGGGCATATAGACACACGTTATGAATTGTTTTATAGAAGTAAATACTACCAAGGTTAAGCATGATCTTTCCAAAGGTTAAAGAAAATGCTGTCAAAAGTTTTCCTGTCAATTTTCTTCACTAATACTTATTTGACTCCCAAAAGATGTATTTGTATACATGTGTTTGTGTGTGTGTGTGCATGTGCATGAGTAGATTAGTACAAATTTACACGTACGATTAATTGTAATGTGTGGTAATTACTATGTAAAGAAATCAAAGTGTCAACCTGTAAGTAGGTACTAGGTCATGCCTGTTGCCCAAAGATAAAAAAAAATTACTACCAATTTATTTTACATAACGAATATTGATTTTTCAACATGATTTCCTTCCATGTCGATGCACTCAATTCATGGATGAATTTTATCCACATACGAAGATAATTATAAGGTGAAAATTACTGGTCACGATTGAACTTCAAACCTTTCACTCTTCCCTCTCGTATTCATGTACCTACCTGTTTCTCTATATACTATTTCTAGAGGTGTCTTCGCCTTTTTATAACAGGCTCTGTCTATCCATCAGGCAGTCGGTGTATCAGTCGGTCTGTTCCCATATTGTTTCTCAGATTGACTTTAAACCAGGTGTCCCTCGATGAGATGGTTCGTAACTAGAAAAATCTCCCCCTAGGATCAACATGATCTTACCATAATTGAGTATAAATGATTTTCTCAGCTGTTCCGAGACAAATTTACTTGGAACTTGATAGAAAGGTGTTTTCTTGATGAGATGCTTCTTAACTGGAAAAAAAGTCTACCACTCAGGGTCATGCAACCTGGCAGTGATGGTGTCTAATTTTGTGTCTTGGAATCAATTTTCTAGGCTGTTTTAAGTCAGATTCGCTTGGGACGATGTTGAAAGTCTTTCTTTAATAACACGCTTATTTTATCCTCTACTGAGTGCCACGCGATCCAGCAATAATGGTGTCGAACTTGCAATACGTGTTTTTATGTATATGGGTGTATGTGTGTGTGTATGTGTGTGTCTGAGTGTGTTTGTGTATGTTTATGAGTGTGTGTGTGTGTGTTTGTGTGGTTGTGAGTGTGTGTATGCATCTTTATGTGTATATTAGTTGGAATGAACTGTTGTCCTCTTCCAAGTGATTTTCAGAACGAGAATTCGATGGAAGAAGTTAATCTTATTGTTTACACATAATAATCTGCCACCGCAGCTGATTGTTACCTTGGGTGATACAAAAATAATACTTAAAAAAAAAAAAGCCCTTAATCTAACGTCTTGGAAAATACGCATCGTGTTCACCCAGAGGTCAATGAGTGATTCAAACGTAAAAGTAATTGAAAATTCTGGAAGCTTCATAAAATAGGACAACAGAACCAGAAAAGGAAACAAGGAGCAGGAATAAAAATGCTAAATATGACAATTTCGATTAGTCTTGATCCTGAGTGCACATGCATGGTATTGCTCGCGGGTTTTATCTCCCTGTTCTGTTTTAGCTCTGCTTGAGAAACACAGAATTGGAAGAAAAAAAATCCGGTACACCTACATCATTTTATGGTGGCTTATACGGCATTCTTCAGAAAGTATTGAGCAGAAAACATACGGAGATAGGACAGTGGCCTCCACTTCAAAGTTATCCCTTTCAGATCACTCACACTTATTCCAGTTTGAAAAGTTATCGCTCAGGATTGCCATCAAGTGTCTCATCGTATTCCCCCTTATTTATCTGAAATTCATTTGTGGAGGATGAGAAGTTGCGAAGGAATGAATCTGCACCGTGCAAGATAATGGGAGCGAACAAACCTGGGTGATTTGATGCGTTTAAAAAAATAGGCAAGCCCAGTCAGTATGAAAGATTCCACATCTCACTCAATGACCTCTCCCTGCTGACTGAGTGACACAACGGGTGGGTGCTTAATCATTTATATCCAGTTAAGTCAGCTTTCGTTGGCTGCCAAGTTATATCAACGACGCATAACCGGTACCCCGAATATTAAATGGCTGAGTACGACGTTCCGGACACACACCGTGATTTTGGATGGTATAAATACATAAAACAACTGTTTTTCTTCTGAATCAATTTTGTTTCCTTACACCATACGTTGGAAGAACCTGTTCAGAGACAACTGTGCGTGCGTCTGTGTTCATTGGTTCATTGAGTCTCCAATTCACGAAAATTAGATGACAAATATATCCCCTCCTTTTCTTTTCTTATAGAATAACCATAGCAACGAAAGGTGACAAAAAATTATATCTTTTTTATATGTGTGTGTGTTGATGTGTTTGTTTATGTATTTCGACATCGCGACTCACGACATGGATCGCCCGAGATCACATGCAGAACCTTTGCCGGCACAATATTAGATGGAGAGACGAGCTAGACAAAATCAGAAAGTACTGGCTCCGCGACGACCATGATAGAGAAGTGTGGCGAATCCTGGGGAAAGTCTATGTCTAACGACGGATATTGGAAGACTGACGATGATGATGATATCCCAGCGCTACTGGCCCAACTGCCTTGTCTTCAAACTTCAAAATTCGTATCGATACTTCATCTTTTTAATGTTTGAAAAAATGTTTTGACTATTTTTAGGCCTCATTTTGATGGGTTTATCAATAACATCTCCAGTGTCTCGATGCTTCAACATTTTCTTACTCTATTTTAGATGCTTATCAGTGGAAAACATCAGTGATGTCATGGACAGAATTGATTCTGATCATATTTAGTATTTGTTAGCATTGTTTTACGTGACTTAAGATCTTGATGTTTGGGTTGTCTTATCATTGACTTTCGTAGCAAGTTTTATTTTTCTGTATTTATTAAGTGTATTTATTTAATTTCTCATTCAGCGCATTCTGCAACCACATGGCTGACAAAATACTTGGTCACAAACGTTTTTTTTCTTGTTTTATTTTTTAATTTTTCAGAAGTGAATTGGATAATGTTTCAAGCATATCTGTAGATGTTGATGAAGGCAGTAAAAACAATGGATGTCTTGGAGCTGCTGATAAGATACATCCTAAAAAATCTTTATGTCTTCGGTCTTCTTACTCAAGTGGTATATCTCATAATGACACTTTCTTTGTGCTGGGTCTCTTTACTCCGGTAGTGAATCAAAACGATTCACAGATGAGGGTAAAGTCAGTAAGGTAGAAAACAATGATCTAAAGTGAAGGAAAGAAAAGGACAATGACGGGGAGAGAGACAGAGACAGAGACGGCGAGAGAGACATAGACCAGAAAGAAAAATTTTATGAATAACCGAAATGTTTATAAATTAGATTTTCCAGAAATTAATGTCACTTTTAAGCACGATAACATTTAGTTGAATTAAAGGTAACGTATTATCGTTTTGGGAGACTGAACTGCTGATTTACTCCAACCATACTATTAATATGACCGGGCATTTTCATGTTTCCAAGCATGTCAATAACTTTTCGAACGATGTGCTTTTATGGCCTGTAGCCACAGAACAAGCATTCTCTTCGGGGCATAAAAAAACTGATTATATGTTTATCTAAGTTTGTTGCAGTAACGGTTCAAACGTTGATTAAATCCTGTCTCATGTTACTGTTTTTTTTTTTACTTTTGCTTTTTCTGCCTTTCCCAAAACAATATTTATCTCTCATTAACCTACAACAAAAACGAGCAAAGTAGGAAAGAGAAATAAAGATTTGTCTCACAAAAAAGAAAGCAGAGATATACCGTGAATTACTAAGTCTGTCTGGCAGAGGAAAAGAGTAATGTGACCAACATAAATTGTTTTTTACAGTCCTGGGTCAAAGTTGCAGTAGCAATAACCATATATGTAAGTAATAGATCCGAAAATTTCATTGATCAATGAACGCCTGGAGTTTTATGACAAATGTCCATTTGATTCGGTTTAGGCGTCGTCTGTTTCTGAATAGCACGACACTTTGCAACGAGACGAAGTGGGTAATCAAATATTTGCTATTGAAAGTATAAGATATAATAAATATTAAAAAAAAAACTTGGATAAAAATGAAAGAGAAGACGTTCAATGCACAAGAAGACACTGCAAAAAAATGAAAATATGATGTTGATGTTCAGAAGAAAAGAAATCTAATATGAAAGTTTTTAATTTAATTTGGAAGTCAGATTTCCCGACGATAATTTGCCATTATTGCTCTTTACACTATTGTGCTTCGGCAAGAGAGGGAATCAGCGATTATATAATCAAATTACCGAAGTATGATGAAAAAGAAGCCTCTCAACCAGTATGCAAGCGCATATTATTAATACTGAATAAAACGTTTAGACTAAGTGACTGCAAAGTGTCTTCAGTAAATGGCTAATACAGGAAAAAACAAACAAAAAAAAGCGAAACAAAACATTTACTGCGTTTCCTGCGTTTGTAGATAGGCAGATACAGATTGAAATACAGAGATTTTGAAAAAATCCACGCTCATGAAAAGACGATGGCAAGTATAGACTTCTGAAGAGATTGGAATGGAAAGAAAGATAGATAAACAGCATATATATATATGAACAGATGATTACATAGACATAAATTCATGAACTCACACATTCGTATTCATATATATATATATATATATATATATATATATATATATATATATATATATATATATATATATGCATGTATATATATATATATATATATATATATATATATATATATATATATATATATATATACATATATATATATGGAGAGAAAAAGCTAGACAGAAGGCATACATACATACATACTTGCAAATAGTCAAATAGAGAGGAATACAAAGATAGAAGGAAATAGTGAGGTATAGCGTCAACCTTCATACATACATGTAAGTTGACATGGGAATAGAAAGAGAAAGCGTGGTAATAAGACAAATATACACGGATATGTATTTAGGTTAGGCTCAGATACGTAGACTGGCGTACACATTAACACGTATAACAAAAGATCGATAAAAAGATGGAAAGGTAGACGTCATGTTAGATGAATTCTTTTTTTCAGTATCTTTTGTGATGAAACCTTTCCCGCTACATAAAACACATTCTCAGCATCGTTATTCAGTCATTGTCAAATTTTTTCTCTGGCTTTCTGTGACCTTAGTCATCTATCAGTTAAATTGAATAAAAGAACAATTTCGGTTTTGAATTAATGAAGTTTTCAAGTAATTCTCCCGTATTTTGTGGGAGTAAAGTTTTAGTTTTTTTTTAAATGTCGTTTTTGCACTTGTTGTCAGAGATCAAAATCACCCTTTCAAAATTTCACACCAACTTATCTTTTCGGGTTTGATGAAAGCGAACGTTAAAGTATTGATATTTCTATGATTGTAGCGACATTTTGCGATATGATCTTTCACAAAAGTATTATGCTTATCACAGTATTTTCTTCTGCATGGAATTGATTACCAGCTGATAATAGTGATAAGTTTGGTTAGTAACTCTTTTGGCAGCATGTCGCGTTGGGGATGATCAGTTAGACAAATTAGAAAAGCGATGATCAATGAATAAGTTACATCTCTCGCCTTTTGTTTTGCATTGATCATTTAACGAGTCTGGATTTCGAAAAAAAACAAAAAACAAAAAACAAGCATGGATGCTACTGGGCTCAAACTAAGGGATCATTTCAGCATGAACTTATATTGCAAAGTGATGTTTTTTTTTTTATATGTAATAAAGAGTAAATGCTCAAGTTTTCTAACCAGACAGCCACACAGATCAATTTAGTGAAGAAGTGTATATTGGCATCTTTGGTTGACTTTTTCCAATAAGTATTCATGGCTTTTTACAGAGTAACTTTATTGCATGACGTTACAAGTGACAATCGTCTCCTCTGAATGACTCCATTATCCTTGACTCCGCCGGAAGAAATTTCAGATTTTTTTTCTCTGTCTCTCCTATTTTGTCCGATTTTGCCAAATGGGAGGAGCACATGAAAAGTCAAAAAGACACAAATTCTATGGCCAACTGCAGTCCAAAAATATGATTACCACAATGCGAAGGAACCATATAATTTATTTGATCTCCGAGGAAAAATGCTCTCTGCTAGAGAGATTTAGCTTTATTTGTATGATGCGTCTCAAATATAACCAGCTCTTCACACTGTATGGGTGCACAGGTGACATAACAATCAACAGCTCCTAAAAGAAGGTAATCGGAGAGACGGGTTTGACGTCCAGCTAAAACAATTTGCGTTCACTTTGCGCTTATGTCCTTTGGGGGGGGGCAAAACCTGAAGGGAAAATAGAAATTGGAAACTTTCAGCCCAGTAAGGAGTCGGGCTAGCACTGCAGACTTGTAAACGCCCACAGTTGCAGCAGGAACAATAATTGTATTTCCATGGATCAGTGCTTCATGTGACGTGGGGCTAACTGACCCTGAGTCATACTGTGCGGCTCTGTCGTTTAATTATCGTGTCACTCTGTAGACATATCGTTCATATACAAATGCAGAAATAGCATATCCAGAATCGGCTTTTTTAGTTTAGCTTCGATACATTCTATGCATATACGTTCACATATGCTATCAGCCCCTTGAGCAACATCGGTTATACCTTGTTTGAATTTCACACAAGAATACTGTGATGCCTTCTGCGCAATGTCTTTGGGAAAGGCATCAATTCCAAACACTCTTCAATCTATCCTATATCTAGCATCTCAAGTATCATCTTATCTCTGGAAAAGTACATTCGTATATATAAGAGAATACACTGACAACCATGCTCTTATAATCAACCTGATTTTTTATTTCATTTTCCAAGTAATGGTCACCTTGAGTAAGGCCTTTTAACAACTTCACATCAAACGATTACGAAAAGAAGGAACTATTGATAACTACACAATCTAGTTATGATAAAACGTGTTAAAATAGCTTGTTAGTGACATGTTTGTAAGATTTTGGAAGCAGTAGAATGCATTATGTTCGATGTTGTGGCTAAAATAGCAGTAAGAGATGTATGTGACGAACAAGCGATAAAACAAAAGAGACAAAAATGTTAAAATTCTAGAATAGCTCATGATTCTTCAAATTATGGAGAAAGCTAAACACTTTACTATACCACAGAATGTGTGGGTAATACTTTGCTGATAATATTACTTCCTATTCAATATTTGAAACTTTCCCCGGAAAACGAATTTAGTACTTTGTTATAAAAACAAAACATACACATTCCCGTTCAAATATCCAATTATATTAGTGAGTTTATCCCGATGATATTAACAAGTATTTCGCATGAAAAATATGGAAGGATATTCACGTCGTATCACATTGGTCAACAGGCCGTTGGTAATAGGTTTGTTCATCATATGGATCTCCCAATGCAAATGATTTGTAACTTACCATAAGGTACAATACTAATAAATTGAGCTGTGGGACCTTTTTGTTTTTCTGTCCGTAGAACTGGATTTTCTCACACAGATGTAAAGATTTCGCTGAAAGAAATACTCCGTATTGACTTCGAAAATATTAACTCTTCTACTGACAGAAATCTGCAATTCTTTTTTTTTCAGTAGGAATTCAAATATAACTGTGACTCTCTTCGTGGGTATTAGTTATTGATATATGAAGACCTGTTCTCAAAAGAAAAATATTCTATTTGTTTTGCGAGTTCATAAAAGTCTTATTGACGGAAAATGTTTGATTAAAAACTACTTAGTGTATCATACATCCGGGCACCGAAAAAGTTTCGACTACGCTGGGTAAAAATGCGCATGCGTCAAACGCTTAAAAAAAGAAAAAAAAGGCAATGAGTGAAAAAAAAAGAGTGTTTGGCAGTGGATCAGTTGGAATCGGCAGCCATTCAAAGGAATGCTTTTCCTTTTAACAAATATCTGAACAAAAGATAATCTAATTGTCCAAACCCTCAAACAAATTCGTTCAATAAAAAGGAAAGAATCGACTACCGAAAAGTACGGGGTAAATACTGCTCGGAGAAATCAATGCATCTCTGGGTAAGATTTGCAGTCAGCAAGTTGTAGAAAGTATGCTATAGTGGAGCTGAGTTGGACCGTAATAGTTTGGAAATGTCTGTTACTTCTGGAGTGGAGAACGGGAAAATCTAAAGTATTATGCTACAGGGTCGAACTCCATTTCTATTCTGACTGAATTGTATTGAATGCATTAAAGATAAATTCGTTGAAATGTGAGACTTTTCAGTTTGGCTCACTCTGGAAGACAGCCGGCTAACACTCACTCTGTCCTGATTTTATACAATGATAGGGAAATGTCAATTGTATAAATGTATTAGAATGAAAAAATCACGTGCATATTACTGATATAACTGTTCGTAGATATGTAAGATTTTTCAATTTAAGTCTGTAAGAGAGCTGCTTACCGATCAGTGGTTAAATCAGAGTAGGGGAATTTTCATTTTACTCATTTGTTGATTTGAAGCGACGATACAGACGGATAGTGAAGAGTTTACTCTTCTAAAATTAACGAAGTTTGTGGTTGTTCTTGTTACGGTATAAAAAAAGGTCAACTCTAGATCTCCTGGAGTGTGACAAAATCTTTTCAAAAATGACATCCCTAAGAAAATCATTTGAAAATAAGAGCGATGTATATCAACAGACTTTTTAGGGTGCTTTTGTGTTAGATAATGGTTAGCAAGCCAGTGTAGCGGACGTTACTACTGTTTAGCAAATATTATCTCCTCTATATGCTCCAAATTTGTAGCCCTGTACCAGACTAGGTTAAACTTTGTAAATACACATGCATGCATCAGACATCATAATGTACCAGACTAGGTTAAACTTTGTAAATACACATGCATCAGACACCATAATCGTCGAAGTGGAATTAATCTCCCCAAAGAGGATGCCTCAAACTTGTGTCAATGTCCCACACTAGGCATTAATAAGTTAAAAGACTTACCAAAATTAGACCAAAGTGGCTGAAACTCTTAATTGCTGTGGCAACAATATGATAGATTTCGGTAAAATATCTGAGTGCACAACATCTGAGGAGACGTTGTCTTTGGGTGATGCGGATAAGATGTGGTCTATCTTCACGATTGTTAATAACACATAAACTCGATGATATTTTGTTTTCAGATAATTAATGAAATATAAAACCTTGTTTTGTTTTCATGTAGTTCATGAAATATAACCGAGCTGATCTCAAAAGCGAGATGGCTAATGAAATGAAAATTCATTGATATTTTGTTTTTAAATGGCCAATGAAATATAAACACGCTCATCTTTTGTTCTCATATGGTTAATAAATTATAAACACTCTGATCCTTCGTTTTTCTGTTCGATTTCAAATGATATAATTTGATTTCCGGAGCTCCCATTTCAAACAGAATTTCAATAATATTATGTAATTCCCTGACCAGTTTGTATCCCCGATCACACTTCACATCACATATCGAATCCGACAACAAATGTATGTAAAACAGGATGTTCATCCAATAAAATGAAAATTTTGCCAAGAGAAATCAAATCGCCTGTGTTCAAGGCTTGCAGTTTTGAAGTCGCATCAAGTATGCTATGGTAGAGTTCGTTGCGAGGATGATTAATTCGGTCTGGTATTATCGTATAAAATAAGAAATCGTAAGTGAAATAATTTCTAAAATGGTATCTTCAGGAGAATCATTTGAAAATCGGAATGATTTACATTTCCATGGCCATAACGGATCAAACCCAAGATGGCAAAAGGATTAGTGTTTAATGGTCTTAACAACAAATCATAGTTCAGGACATAAGTAAGAACTGGATGGATATGATAAAAGTGTGGAAGAGGTTTCTCTCTGCCATTTTGTAATAAAATTCAGCTGATCTAACGAATACTAAATAAGTGTTTTAGTGGGCAGCAAACCCTGCACAATAGTTTGCTTTACCGTAAAATACACGATATTGCATATTACAGACATGATGCTTTATCAATCCTAGTTCAATTAATGACCTTTGAGAGTTCAAAATTCTCTCCATTTTGGGGTTGGCTCATGTTTTTTTTCCATTCAGGGTTTTGTCCATATTTTGACCAGGGTGCAAATTTGTTAATCTTCACAGAATCTGGTATAGCATCACAAAACAGACGAAGAGTATCAAACTTACAACATCCGTATCTGTATGGGATACGAGCTTACTAAACGTTGCCTTCCCCCCACAAAAAACTCAATGATACTCTCTCAAACTTAATAAAGTTCAAAGCCACAAGTGTTGAGTACCGTATGATCAAACTTACTATCGTAATAATGTTCTTTAAGATTAGCTTTTATAATCGTTATTCTACACTGGGGCTTCAAAGTATTTATGAAGACATTTTTCTTTCGTACAGGGCCATAGAACAGTGCACTCCCCGATGATCAGACCCCCTATACAAGCCATATTCTCGTTGGAAAGCAAACTAACCGCTGATCCACAACAAAACAGCCCTACTATCTAGGCACACAGTGTGAATTAAACTTAGTATACTAGCAATGTTATTTAGTAATGACTCGTTAGTTATTACTCTAAAGCGGGCGCCCAGAGTTCCGAAAATGTTTTATTGCTATTTCTTAGTCTGTTTGAAAAAGATCAATTTCAGTTGGAGGATAATTTCCAAAAAATGTGTCACAATTATATTTCGGCTTAGTATCTTTATTTCATAGTACATTATTGATTGCATCGATAGACTTGAGACTTCGTCAGTCATTAGGTTCAATGTCAAGTCATATCCTTTGCATCGATTAATTTATATGTGGATTCTTCTGGCTGCCTTATATCGGTAGGGACACGAGCCATGGTAGAGCTGACTGCGCTATATAAGGGACGCTAGCGCTAACATGATTTGTAATATCTATCTATCTATCTATCTATCTATCTATCTATCTCTCACTCTCTCTCTCTCTCTATATATATATATATATATGTATGTGTGTATGTGTATTGCGTCGTCAGTACTTTTTGCTTTGGCAGTGACAATGAAATGTCTAAATCCTTTAACCAAAATAGTTCGCTTTCTTTATATCAGTACTTGCATGTAATACGAGCTTACTGAACTCTCTCTGTCCAAATGATACACTTGCTTTAAACATTGAAACTTGGGAAACATTGACAAGAAACTAACCGAAATATTTTGAGGATTGTGGCCACTTTAAATACTGACCCACTTACTGCATCTGTATTGATATTTTACAATAAATTCTATCATTAAATGTCGGAGGGGACCCCTGAATTAAACAATTCTCTCAAGTACCTTAATTCTCTAGCTGTGGCCCTGAGTTAAGGGAAAATAGGGAAACTTTAGTTCTTTATTTTACCTGGCGAAAACGGGTATTTCAGTTCACATATATATATATATATATATATATATATATATATATATATATATATATATATATATATATTGCAAACTGCATTATATAGGGTATACGGGGATGTACGTACTAGTATAATGCATGTATTTATTATCTGTGCAATATATCAGCAGCAACAGTCTAGACAAACACCATCCCTATCTCCTTTTATGACGATCACAATCTCACCAATTTCACCAATCTCAGCCATGTCTTACCGGCAAACATTCTTATCTCACACCTCCATTTTGTGTCTGGTCTTTTCTTCCTGCTTTCACAGTCCTATGGGCATCAATTTGGTTATCTTTTGCCCGATCAGTTGTAATTTTATCATGATAAGAACTCTGTCCATCTCCATTTTTTTCGGCTAATTATTTATGTAATATCATTCACTGTGGACCTCCCTCGAGTCGGTTCTGATCTCTTTCTATCTCTTAGGGTTATTGCTATCATTGTTCTTCCAATGAGTCTCTGGGCGATTTTGAGTTGGTTTTCACTTCATCCCGATGGTTTCTATGTCTTGCATCTGTAAGTCCTAGCTGGTATTATGCTCTGATGGTGTACTTTGTGCTTTGAATACATTGTTAGGGCGCGTCTCTATTCATAGAAAATACTTCTCAGCCGATCGTTAAGAGTCGTTTGATTTCGTTCCCATGGTATTTCTTCAACTGATCTGACTCTGGTAAACATAATCCTCTTGTAAAGCCCGCCCCCCTCTTTTCTTATGGTGGTTTGAGGACATTATCGTTGACAAAAATAGTTATTAGTATTTAAGGAATGTGCAGAGAGAGAGAGAGAGAGAGAGAGAGAGAGAGAGAGAGAGAGAGGAACTTTCCCGTCACATACGTAGGGGTAAAGATAAAGTGAAGGTAGTAAGCATTAGAGAGAGAGAGAGAGAGAGAGAGAGAGAGAGAGAGAGAGAGAGAGAGAGAGAGAGAGAGAGAGAGAGAGAGAGAGAGAAAGCAAAAAAGAACAGAAATGAAGATATGTAAGAATTCTATGCTATGGAAAAAAGAGAGAAAGCGTGGAGTGAAGGCAGTGGGGAAAAAAGAAGGAAGAAAGGGAGGAAGGAAGAGAGGAGGGAAAAAGCAAGCAAGATGGAAATTACGAATACTATTTCTTTCATTATTTCATCATTCGTGCAGAAAGAATTGACATCCCTAATTTGGTTTCACTTAATAGATAATTCAATTACGATCGGAATTTGCGGAAGTCCATTGAGTCTTTTTCTTTGTATATTTATTCAATTATCAATTTAATTCTTAAAAGTTTATTGGTGAATATGACTTCATAATTTTGAATTCAAACTCGACCGAATTTTCTCAGTTTGAATTTATTTATGCAATTAAAAATAAATAAGAAAAAGCGAAGTCAAACTTTCCCCTCTGAATTCTTCAAATTTTGATCTGTGTCAGTTGGATGGAAAAAAGAAAAACATGATTAACACAATGCTGTCAGGTCAGCGAGACCTACCCTACCCGCCAAAATCTATGAATACCAAAATGTTCCTTACGATGTCAGAAAAAAAAAATCTAGAATTCTATATCTCATCCCTCGATCGATATTCCTGAGTACTTTAATAGGCTCATGGCTTTCAGACACGACAAATTCAAAGATAAATCTTAGTATATCGTAAAAGTAATTGTTAATTCATTATGTGAATTCATCCAGAAGAAATACGAAAGAAAATAATAAATGTTCTTTTTTTTTTTTTTACAAAAATCCTCTGAATCATCCATTTTTTAAAATGGGAAGTAAATTACTGTGTGCTATCTGTTAAATGGAGCGTAAATTGCATCTAACCATTATGTATTAAGTGTTTATTCACTCTTCGAATCAGAAACATCATACATTTCAATATCGGCTGCCTCAATTTCCTCTTCATTGTCACTTCTTATTTCAGTAGACACCGACACTTAAATCAACTGTTTTGGAAGTATATCATCTTCACACCATAGTGATTCCAGATTCTTTGATCAGAGTCCATTCCTGTTCCTCGGGGCCTGGCAGTTCTAAGTAGTTTCCATTTGATCCCTTCAAAAGTCTCACTGGAAATGTGTTCTTTTGATACGTTGTATGAGCATTTCTGTACATTAAATCAGGCATGCCATGTCCATGGTCCTTGTAGAGTTTAGTCTGCGATACTTGTCGCATTTTGTCTTTTATAGATGGTACTCTGCAGAAACGACGCTGACCTTATACGTAACTTGAAGTATTCCAGTGTCCTAATCTATTTTCCGATGTCTACCAATTATTTCTAAGTTTTCAATGCACATCTCTAAAAACCAGGCATTTTTAGCAATTCTTTGATTGGCTTTTGCTTGTCAATGCTTTTGAAAGCACTGACGAAGCTATAACCCGTATAGTCGTGAAGTCTCACCTATGTGGCGCTGAAGTACTTATATTGTGACTGTGCTATTTCGATGAAGTTCAACAGTCATTGGGAGCTGCGTGCGCCTGTATCAAAAAGTAATGTAACGTTCAACTCATAATGCAACAAAATTAAAAACATACCATCTCCCTTCCAGGCACTTATGGAGCTGAAACATGGAACCTAACCAAGTGACAGATCCACAAACAGAGAAATCACGCTCAATCTCGCTCAGAGAGATCACAAGACACCACAGTACATAAGGAAGAAAACAGAAGTCCGAGAAATCATAGAATCTATTAGAAAACTCAAATGGCAATATGCAGGCCATGTTGCAATAATGACAGACAACTGATTGACATCACCATTCACAACATGGATCCCCAGAGATCACATGCAAAACCGAGGCCGCCATAATACAAGATAGAGAAATGAAGTCGACAGATTTAGAAAATACTGGCTCTGCGACGCCCATGAGAGAGATGTCCAACGACAGACGTTAAAAGACTGATGATGATGATGATGGCTGTCTGAACTATGAACTCTGACACTTTTGGAGACTTTTTATTCCACCATGCCGGTTGGTTGTTATGTCAGTTTCTTTCAGGTTCGATCTCAATTCGGAAACGTCATGTCTGCACGGTTCAAATTAACTATACTTTCGAGTAACCCAACGTGTTGCACTGCATTCAATGGTATTATGGATAGGGGACCATCACTAAATTTCCTGCAGAGATCTGAATTGGAGTGAGTTGCAGAGGGGAGAAGTCTCAAGAGTACCTAAATAAAGCTATCAGATACAATTCGCGTCATCGGGCTATAACACTTATGTTGCGAAAAAATGTCACTGTCGGTCGAAATCAAAAAAGAAATGTGTTCTCGGTGGTAATTCTTATGGAAGCAAGGTGTGTTTCAAAACTCTAGATACGATTAGGAGCTTTTAGTCGGGGAGTCTGGTATATATTTTCTCTACGAGGGATATGTTGCGTTTGTCGAGGAGAAAAAAAGTTTGAGGGTAACTTGCCAGAGCATAGATACGGCATAGGAAAGAACTTAGGGCGGAAAAACGTGTTAAAGCGCAAATATGATCCTTCCTTAAACTCTTACTCGATTACCGATGTTATTGCAACCAACACAAAAATATAATAATCCTCGTTTATTTACTGAGTCAGCTGAGAGATTTCTTGTTTCAAACGGAAAGGTCGTGTGTATATAGAGTGATAAGATGGTCAGTTTTATTTTTATACATATGGGCGTGCACCCTATAACATCGCTGACCCGTGTGAATTCAATTGTTTTGTGAATTCTCTCTCTCTCAGTGGACGTCTACCTCCCATATATATATATATATATATATATATATATATATATATATATATATATATATGCCCCTTTTCCTGTCCTCCTATCAGTGTTAATTATCAGGTACCACATACATCACATATTATCAGGGGATAATATAGGGTCAAGTTTTAATTAGAAACATTCCAAGCACACGAAGAAAAGGGAGAGATATATCTTACACTTATTGTATTACGAAAAATAAATTCCGATCACCTTTAAGGTTATATCTTTTTGAATTTATCATCATATGAAAAATCGTCAACTTTCATTCATTTTATTCCTGTATTTATTTCATTTTACTCCTGTTGCCTTTTATCTCAACTCTTAAAACATGATTCAACCGTTGCTCGATAGCAGCATGATTAGGAAATGAAGAATCAGCCTCTGGCAAGATTCAAACCAGCATTCTTTTTCCATCAGGATATTCGCCCCTTACAGGTCAGCTGCATCACCGATTAGTCTACGAAGACCAACTAAACCGGTAGCTGGAATCTTTTATATCCCCTGAAAGCCTGACATACAGTCATTTTATTCTAATCTTTTGCATTCAGAAGTAGCATCAAGAGTAATAATGTTTTTGATTTTGTCCAACTCCTGTCCAAGTCTGTAGTTGACCTTTTAACAAAAACATGAACAATCCTCACCGAAGAAAGGAGAGTAAACTCATCATTGCTTCTTTGTGCCGTTCAATTTACCTGATTTGAAATCACGACCACCCGATTAGTATGCTTCTCTCTTACCGACTGAGCTGAATTGATAACTCTGACTTATCTTCGAAAATAAAACATTCATTCTACTGGCTGAATTTATTTACAAAATTAATGTCCCTCCACCCTTATTGATACCAACTCACCCACCGATTGAGTCAAATTTACATGTCTTACGTATCTATTAAATTTATGTATTATATATACAATGCATAAGTAGTAGTAAACATCTTCAGTTGGAATAGATATAGGAGTGAAATAATACTCCTGTTATTAGATTAGACATAGTCAAATCTCGCCAAATGTACCTTCTTAATTTTTCTTTCAACACAGCCTACCAATTATCGTAGAATGACGGTCTGGGCGTTGTGATAGAAGTACCTTGGATAGGATGAAATAGGTATCAATGATAAAAATTATTAATAACTGATTATTAATTTTTTTTCTCCGAAAATGAGCATATATCGCAGAGTGATGGTAAGCTTTTCTCAAAGAGTTATATGCTTGGTGTTGTTCCGTGAATGTGGTTTTGTGATCAAGTTGGCTTGAATTAACACTGTCGCTCTTATCTGCTAATACTGTCTGCTAACAATTCCGTCAAACATAGAAAAAACTATCTCTATTGAATTTTACTGAGTTTCTGTTCAACAATAGTATTAATGTGTCATGGAAAACATGAGAGAAAATAGAGATTAATTCCTTCGCATGAAAAAGGAGGTGTTATTCATACAACCAAAGATTAATCAATAAATTATTCCGAGACTGGTGGAAAGTTGTAGTAGACTTAGATGTGCTATTATTTCT
>OY735202.1:43701902-43714402 GCA_963457665.1 Thysanoteuthis rhombus | reverse complement strand
AGTCCTGCTGGGGGGACCTTTGCTTTAAAAAAAAAAAATTTCTGGGTTACATCATCTTGATTGGACCGAGAATATTTCAACAACAGCGGCATGGCAGTTCAAATTAAAAAAAAAAAAACATAACCTCTGGGTAGAGTTCAGCAAAAAAAAAAAAGCTCTTGTCAGATCTTCTTGAATTTTTTTCTCTTTTTCTCTAATCATCATCAATCATTCTCTTTTTGAAATTGCAATCTGTTTTTATGCAGATCTTTTTCTTTACGTAGTTGGAAAGAAGACTGGTAAAAATGGCAGATGTTTGAAATAAAATGAATATAATTATACCGCCTAAATCAAATCCGTCTGAAGGTAATCCGAGGAAAAAATTGATTCTCTTTGCTGAGCAATCTCCTTGAGTTATAATTTATTTCAAAGTTTAACTCCCATGCTCTTTATTGCTGAAAGGTTCTCGTTGCAGACGGACAGGAATGATCTCAAAACACATTTTTTCGAAAAAAAAAAGCGCAAAAATTCAGTAAATTGGCTCAATATAATACAACTCTTTCCAGCTACTGCGACAAAGTAACGCTCAGGTTTTGTGATGTGGGTTGAGCCGAGAATTGATATTGGCAGTGAACTTTTCAGCACCCCATCCGCATTATTAAAATTCATAACTCCAGATTGAAGCTTAGCTATGACAGTAAATCTTTTCTAGATCATTTCTGCATATTTAAAAATGGCGATTAATCGCCCACATGGTTAAGTCAAACACATTTCAAAGAATGATCCTCGTACTTCCATCACAGTAATAAGTATGATTACTGAATACACATGAACCCATATGCAGTAATTGACAGGAAAACACTACGAGTATTCCATCAGGCATACTGTTTGTATGAGAAGATCCCATTTTTTTACGTTTGGGACTTTATTCAGAGCCTTGTGGGAAGAAAAGTACATAAGATACACCTGATCTGATTATATTCTTGGATTTTACAGAAAAAGATAGTCCTAGTTACAATCTTTGAAAGTTGTAAATGTGATATTGAAGGTGCTATTAATGACAGAGGTCAGAGGAGAAAAGCTCGTTGGGAAATATGAATAAAATTGAGATTTTTTAATTTCAAAACTATTAGAGATACAGGCGTAATATTTTGGATATCTCCATAAGTTCGGTACAGGACTATCTGTGATTCATTACAGCGGAATATGAGAGGGTGACAGGGGGAAAGTTCTTTAAATTGGGTGATTGGATATGAAATGACTCCTATATGAATATAGTGTCGATTCCACAATGCATATTAGCAAGTGATAATGCCTGTTGTTTTGACTCAATCGACTACCATGTTTTGCTTTTTCTTTTTGCAAAATGCAATGTTGGTAGTGTATGACGTGTATTGTGTAATGACCTTTCAAAAACACTATTTCGTGTAGATTGTCATCACCAACGAGGATATCACTTATACGACCTGAAAAAGATTGATATGTTGAAGATGAAAGAAGTTCATGCTTCGGTGACCACTGACCAAGTGCCATAAACGGCGTATTCATAAGAGGCAGGTATCTCTCAAGACAATGGTAGAATAACAGATTCAGCTTCTATTCTAGTCCGTCGATTTTCTGAGATTTTCTGCTCAATTCCGAACTCGTCTTTCACTCACTGTCGACTCATAGTAAAAAGTATACGGTGAGAAAACTAAATGAAAAAGAAATTGAAGAAAAAAAATCGACGATGAATATTAGTGAACAAGAAGGAGAAAAAAAAAAAGAAAGATCTTGTTTGGCTTATTGTTCAAATAAGAAAAAAAATCCGATTTGATTTTTATGACATTTTATTACATGTATCATCGTCTTAGAGTTTATAAAAAATACAGTGTAAAACACAGAAAAAAAAAAACTTTCAGAATATGATCTTACTCTTTTTATTTGGAAAGAATCCTTGATTTTTTTTATGTTCTTCTCGTCAAGGTAAGCAAGAAATAAGGCAGTTTACCCTTCTGGCAACAAAGCAGCTCCAAATGGCCAGCCGATAATGTTGTCTCTCAGCTTTTCTCGCAAAGCTTAAAATCTAGTCCTTCTCCCTTTCTTATAAATAAACCCCAAGTGTCTCTTAACGAACGTAGATAAATATATTTTGCTTTACAATGAACAGTTATTTCATCCCACCTTTTGATGTTGTCGATGAAAATATCGAGAAAAATCGTTTTAAGATATTTGTTTCTCCTTTCCTTTGGGAATCTTCGGCGGCAGAAGTCGGTTGGTCGGGTACTTTTTGAGTCGACGGTGAGGGGTCTTCTTCTTCCACCGAATCCTGAAAAAGATCGACAAAAACGTTAGAACAAATTAGGATACGAGATTTGAATATAGCTTGACTCTCCCTGGTCAGTTTATTTGTATATGTTGTCTGTGAGTTGACAGTTCAATACCTGGACCAAGAAATACAGTGATATACATCAGCATAATGGATATTCAGATCAGGAACCTGAAGAATTCAGGTAATCGATTTCTAAAATTCACCAGGAAGACTTGACAGTTGAGAAAAAGATCAGCATTCACTCGTGGATCAAATATAGCATTTTGAGCCTTGGATCAAGTTATTGTTGGGTCTGTAGCATATGATATAAAGGGTTTTAAATCAAGAAAGTACATACAGACATTCAAAACATTTTTTTATCCTTGTGCAGTGTTTATGGCTTCTATTTAAAATACAATTAGAAATATACACTGCATGAATATTACATTGATACAACACTTCCATCAATTACTGTATCAAAACAATAAATTTGTTGCACTATAGTATTATAGTAATAGAGAAAGTACAGAATCGCTGAATCGGGACTGATAGCTTGCAAGTATTCATTGTGGGCCTGCAAAAATACAAAACTGAGCATATGTTTCTTTTGCTACATAGTTAATCAATACAAAAGAATCTCTTAGATATCCCTTGAACGTTGGTGAAACATCTGAAGAAGTTTGGTGGGTAAAGCGACCGAATCGTTGTGATAAATACAACCTTTAAGAGAGAAGCAGTCTGGATGAATCAATATATAACATCGTGGATTGTATTTTTTCCCGTATTGTATTCGAATTGCATGCGTATAGATAGTATAGAAAAGGGTTATTATTCCTCTAGAAATTTGCTTTTGTGACCAAGGCAATAATTCTTTGAAATTCACTCATTTTTAACTGTACAACAGATGAGCTTGCATTTTTCATTCAAAAAAATAATCACTTTTTTAAAAAGAAAAACAGCAACTTATGGATTCAAATTACCTGTAGTGTTAAAAAAATGATCACTGAAGATAAAGAAGGGAGTAGTTTTTCGAGATTTACGACTGTACTGTAATTCACTTTACGAGAATCGAACCTCAAAACACTGTCTTCCATCTGGTTCTCGTCATACTTTCCTTGTTCGTTGAATACCCAGTATATTCTGGTAGAAGCATTCACTTTATCTTTCGAATACGTTCCAATGTTCTCATTGAATTTATCAAGATGAATGTCAAGGATATCGGTTTAAAGCAACTGCTCGCAGCCCATTTTACCTGAATTGTTCATCATAGTTAATAATCTCTTCTTCCATATAATTTTCGGGCTTGTGAATACCCTGAAAGCAGTGAACTGTCGTGACAAAACATTACCAAGCCCCATTCACCTTACTAGTAAGTTTCTTGTCAGCCTCTTGGGGAAATACTTACACCCAAATATCTCCATCATCTGATGTCGAACGAAAACCTCAGACCTTTGCTTCAAAATGTTCTAGCCCGACAAGACGTATTTCAGCATGCTTATCGGAGATCAAAACACATCCACGGTTCTTCATTCTACTGGCAATACAACTGTGTCAAGATCTTTCTAGACGCCTTGGGGTATAATGGGTACGACTCTGGAGTCATCAGGGATTTCAAAATGCTGGCATCCCTGGTGGGTTTCCAAGTTTCTCTGCCACCTGGCCATAACCGATGAAATTCTATGCAGAGATGAACAAAGTCACGTGAGAGCCAATGTCTATACCACAGAAGGTGTTGATGCCACCACTATATATTAAATAATGCCTAATGAAACACTTTTTCTCAGCACTAGGTAACGATTCTGCAGCTTTCAAATAGCGTCCTTGAGTTGTCTGAGGCAAAATAGGTAAATTACAAAATATCGATGTCCTAATGACGAAAGCATTGTTTGAAAGGAATAATAGTCGTTACTTGTTAGACTTTACCAATCGAGAAATAACACGTATTACCAAGGAACAGAAACGTAAAGAATGTTTGCATGGCATAATAAGAAAAACAGATCGCCTCAGAAATCATGTCAAAAAGATATTTTGATGTCTTAGCAAATGGTAAATAAATTTTATCATAAGATCAGATCAAGCCCAATTGTTTAAAGTGATTATTCGTAATACACTACCGAGTAAATGAATGAACAAAGCTTTTTTTTCATCAATAATGCTCAACACTTATAGTCCAACAACTATAGTTGAAATATGCAAAATGTTATAAAACAGTATATGCTGTTTTTGAGAGCTGATTAAATTTTGGTATGATATAGAGTCTCCCTTGTATTTCTTCAGAAAACTGAGCCATTTGGTCAAGCTGTCAAAGAGTTGTTTATAATGACCAGCATTAATGCAGTTTCATTTATTTCAGACAACTTCCCATAGCTGGCCTGGGTTTCAGGATTTTCTCCCAATCTATTTGGCCTCAATATGCAGACATATGTGCTTTATATCGAAAAGCCTTTTGGCTCGTTTTCCCTCAGAACTGAACATCGATGGGAAAGTATATAATTTATACATTTCGATAATTGAAAATGTTGACATTACAATTCACAAATTGTGGGATATCCAATGTTGATCAGAAAAAATAATTGACAATACATAATCTAATAATAAAATTCAACATGGCAAGTTATTGAATAAGACCTGATATGACGGAACTTGAGCAAGCACCAAAAAGAGGCTCGTGGAAGAATACGAACTTAAACAAAGAGCAAGGAGAAGCAAAGCAAGAACATAATACGATAAATAATTTGGAATTTTTTGCTTATGGCACATTAGTTCCCTTCAAAGTAGCCCCCCTAGGATCTTATTCACTTATTCAAGCATTCCTTCCATTTTTCAAAAATCAGTCTACAGATTTCTTTTTCAGAACAACCGCCAACTTTCTTTTCGCAATTTCCTTAATACCTTCCATGATCTGAAGTATTTTTTGGTAATTCGTTGGGAGTCAAATCCAGACTGTAGACTGGGAGAAACAACATTTTGCAAAAAAAAAAAAAAAAAAAATTACTGACGACTGAATAACTGCACAGGAGAGTGTATATTCGTGCAAACGCACAAAGGTCAATTCTGACTGGCTGTCAAGTTACATTAAGTAAAGGTACTCAACCGTAATACTAAAGTGCACGATTAGTCCAATAACTATCACTCGAAATTGGGACAACCCACGTGTGTACATATGTATAAATTCATTGCTGATTAAATAACATCTCTCTGATAATGAATACAAACACACACACGTATGATATTTTCTTGTGATTCACAACAATTCATTGGCTCACGTGTTAAAGACTGTCATTTGTGAATGAAATTTTAAAGAGCTACTTCATCCAGCTTAATCACCAAACTTTGGTTCGTGTGTATTTCTCATGTTTCCAAATCTAAAGTACCATTTGAAGTGCAAAGATTTTTTTTTCTACTATTTATTTCTAACTTTCGTCATTGCTGATGCTATTCTTTTAAAAATGTTCTCTGTCTTTTCTTTAAACTGTCATTCAAGTCACACACTAGTTCAAGTCGCTTGCTTCTGTTGGGACTGACCAGAAAATAGAGTACTTCTGTAAAAAGCTTTGAAACAATATACAGGTTCAAACATATGGTGAAGGACATCAATCATTGTAGGCAAAGACTATATATATATATATATATATATATAATTAAATGATTGTGTCATCTACAGACAGCAGTTTCGTTGTATTACAACTCTTCAGTGTGGCTATAGACTATCCATTACTGCGAGGTTGGATCGAAACCTTCGATTTAGACCCAGAGGTATCTCACCCCTGCCCTACACAGAACTGAACAGTCAGTAAAGATGAACTTGAGCGATATATTCTCTCTTGTGTAGTTCCCTATCTACCAAAGTGCTCTATTCCTTAGTTAGAAGAGCACTGCATAAGCTTTTAATGAACGAGTTACATAACTTGAAGAGTGCTCAACCCTGAATAAGGAAGTGTTCATTATAATATATACTGGAAAGTACTTTGCCAACGTACTTAAAGTGTAAATTTAAGATGAATGCTTAATACAATGGAAAGAGCAATACAAGGAATGACTTTACGAGATCGGAAAATCATTATGGCTCAGAGAGATGACTAGAGTGTCAGATACTATACAAATAATCAAACAACAAATATGTGCCGGACTCATGGCAAGGAGAGATAACAATATATTGAGCATGAAACGAACCGATTGGTGCCTATGGGACAGTAGGAAAAAATCCAGACGCAAAAAGAGAGGTGGGACAAAAGGCTTGCAGGTGAGAATTGCAGATATTAATACAATCACAGTCGACATGGAAGGAGGTGAGAAAGGCTTTTGCCCATCTGTGATCTTACAATGGCTGCTGCTGATATATATGGTTGGATTAATAAGTTCATCGTCTAACACTTATTTGCTAAACCCCGATCTGAAGTGATCACGGTTAAATGTTTGCTTTATGCTATTAGAGGAACGTTTGGTCGATTCCAAAGAAAACTACGTAAGAATGAATATTGAGGTAAATCAAATGCTTTTACACTCATCTAGCGTACGTTAATCAGTCTAAAAGCATTTGATTTACCTTAAAAGATTCTCTATTTATGTATGTACCTGCAGATTGATAGATAGATTCGAGCAGACTGGGGCAGATAGATAGGAAAGAAGGAAGGAAGGAAGGAAGGAAGGAAAGAAGGATGAATGGATGGAAGGAATGAATCGATGTATGGTAGCGTAACAATGATAAGCTCGAGAAATAGAATCATCAAACCGAGCTCAAATTCCAGCTGACAATGGTTTTTGTTCATTTAGCACTAAAGCCTTTGCAGGTGGTTCGGATCCACATTCAGGGTGGTCTGTCCCATTGCTTGATACATTGAAAAATTGGTTCCCTGGCTTCCCTGCCACGATGATTACCTGAGAAAGGAGTGGATGAATAAGATCAAATAATATTCTATAACATTACCTGTCCAAACATCAGTAACATAGAAAGCTATGACGTTCATCTTCATCTTTGATAGAGAAAAGTCTTTTAATCTACTTATGGGGTGTGCCAGAAGATATTGTTAAAAAGAAAATTATGAATTAAACCCATTGTTAAACTTGCTCTTCCCAAAGATTCAACTGACTTCTCAATCGAGGGAATTGTGGTGCCAATATCAGTAAAAATCTGCCCAAGTGGTTCCGCCATCTTTTTTTTTCTGTCGACCCCATTTCGCATATGATCTCTAGGGGACCATGTTGCGAGTCTAAATGTCCAGCAGTTGTCTGACATTCTTGCAACAGAGACTATCCATTGCCATTCGAGTTTTCTAATGAATTTTATGATATCACTGATAACTGTTTTTTTCTCTAATATATTGAGCTGTCATGATCTGTTCATGTAGTGCTGAGCATGACACTCTCTTGGGCTCGTTGCATGCTAATCTTCCTGTCAGGTTCCATGTTTCTGTTCTGTAGATGACTATTGGGAAAACGCAATTGTTGTAAAATCCTTCCCTTCAAATTAATGGGATCTTTTTGTTCTGGAATGTCAAGCTTGCTCAACCGGAAACATGCCAACCTAAGGTTATTACTTCTTTTTATTTCCCATTCTTTTGAGGATTTAATGGAGATTCTCCGTCCCAGCTGAATGTAATGGCCCCCTTTTTCAGCTCTGTCTTTTTTTCAATTTTGATCATTGTGACTTTGTTCTGAATATATTTATTGTGCATGCCATTGGCTCATACTTCTTTATTTTCTCTATTCAGTACATTTTATACTGAATGCAGTTTATAAACGTTCTTGGCAAAGATGACGATGCTGTCAGCAAATTTCAGGTATTTGTCATCTTAGGTGTATGAAGAGATTATATGCCTTAGTTCTTGTGTCTTTACTGCGGAGTGAATACACTTGTAAGTCAAATGATATGGTATAGAGATGGGTGTCTTGAATTCAGCCTAACTGATTAAACAGATTAGGTAATTTTATGCAGGTTAATTAGTCATGTATTATATTGGTGCAAAAATGATTGCAGTATTTTTTTAACATCATCTAGTATATATCAGCTTAAAATAAAAGTGATTATTCAGAGTAAGAACTTTCAGAATTTACAAGTTATTAAGAAACTAGTCAAGTATTCTGGAGACATAGAATGAGACCTTGGAATCAATGAATTCTCCAGAGCTGTTTCTAGCTGCTGCATACTTCTTAAAGTTCTGCCCAAACTGGAAGTTGTCAAACTGCTTGAAGAAGTTGTAGTCAATAGGAAGGTTGTCTAGTTATTAAGTTACATGAGGTACAGTTTTGTAGCATAGTCAATTTCTGAACAGTCATTTGCACGATATGCAAGCTTTTTGGCTTTTAATTCGGGGTCATTTGCAAGACATATCGAACTTTTTTTCGTGAACTGAATTGATGCAAATATCCAACAACCGTTGAATTGTCAACTTTTAGTTGTTGAGCTATACGTTCGATAACAGTCCTCTGGCCAAATACTTGGTTGATATTGCAAGCAGTTTCCAGTGCGTTACGTTCGTTTTTTCTCATCTAACTCATACAACAAACTTGCTCAAATTTTCCTTTCTTCCATCTTCAATACAGCTGCCTCAAATAAGCCAGGGTAAATAGGGAAAAGGAAACATTCAACTTAGATAGAGGGGAATCCACACTTTAAAATGTTAAATTGTATGAACATACTTGAATAATAGTTCATTCAGAAATGAGCATCAAATGCTGAAATAACAAGAACTGCAATCATTTCTGCACCAACCATTTCTTGATCTATTTCAATGTTGTGGGGACAAAATGAAGTAGGTTTTGATTAAGTCATTTATGCGCTCAAACGAAATTCAATCTCTACGCTCTTTGATATCCACAATGCTAAGTTGCACTTACCTTTATGATAAGCCAGTTGGCAATTGTCAAGGGACATAACTAGCAAATGCAAATAATAGAGTAATCTTGATCACTTGTTTGAAAAAACCAAACCTGTTACCAAAACTGTTGACACAGGTTTCTTCAGTTCCTAAATAGGTCTGTCTGGCTGGTTATGTATGTATCAAACTGACATGGCTATGCAGCACGCACACAGGTTGCCCTATTGCAGCCAGGAGATGGAAAATTTAGAATGTTATTCCGAAATATAACGTCATTTCTGTCATTTGAAATTCACCCAAATGGATTCCAGTGAAGGATTTAGATGGCAATTTAAGATTATGCTGAATTGATCCATTTGTATCTAGCAGCATTCATGATTGCTTTGCAGACCTTTTTTTTCGGTGATCACTGCTCAACAAAAGGTGAGGGAAGTAACTCATTGATCATTGACCCCCTATTCCATTTTCTTTTTTAATCGGTCATCCGAACACAACATGTTGCTAAAACTCGTTGGTCACGTGACTGCTTCAATTGAATGACTGAACCAGATGTGTTCATTTATTTCGCAAATACGTGAGAAATCCGAATTCATCCTGGTCGAACATGCTTTCTTACTTTACGTGATGATTTTACAAGAGAGACAAATCAATGCAACAATTCAGAAAAAGGACTTTCAAGAAAAGAGAGATCTTTAGAAAGATCTTCGTGAATTTTTAACCAAAAAATAAAGTGGTCGATAAACTCTATCCATGGGCAAAGCTACGCAGAAACATTTTTTTGTAAGTAAACATCGCCTATAAATCTAATTTACAGGAGTTAGATATTTGCTAAGCACAAACTATTGATTCCAAAGTGATTTTAAAAGTTACGTAGATTTTGTCCTTGAGTATATATCAATAACTAGATGTGGGAGGAAACCCAAAAATATGACTGAAATCATAGCAGCAAACTTTTTCCCGCAGGAAACACACTCCCATCTGAGAGATAGTTCGTACTTTTGGTGCTACCCGAAAATTCGAAGAATTTGACCATTTTACTAATACTAACACCTGATTTCAAGCAAAGTAGTCCCTTTCTTTGCTATTACCACTCAAAAGGGTACTGACCATAAATTATAGCGGCAAATGTAGGTACTACAATTGGTACAGCTTTTGGTGTCGGACCTTGTATGATACATTCTTGCCCAGAAATGTTCATATTTAGATCACTCGATGCAGATCAATGATTTGAAGACCATTGTCAGTTCAGACTTTGACGTTGGACTGCCACAATTTCACCATATGCTACGATATATATATATATATATATATATATATATATATATATATATATATATATATATATGTATGTATATATGTATATATATATATATATGTGTGTGTATATATGCACACACACACACACACACAGTATATGTGGTACAAATCAGGCTTGTAGTATAACATAATATAATTGTATTTAAAAAATATAAAGCCACTTCTGAAATGCAGTGGATTTATTTCATAGAGTGCTCGATACATACAACATTTTACTCATGGAGTTGAGTTATTTTAGAGTAGAGCTGGAAATAAATAGTAGGTTGTGGATTTGCAGCGAATCCACAACCTACTATATATATATATATATATATATATATATATATATATATATATATATAATTTTGTCCACTATATGATTGATTGCTACACGTGGAAGTTTGGTGTGTCTTTTTTGTCCGTCAAGCCAATAGTTATGAGTTCATTTTCAAGCAGATCAATGTAAAACGAGGACATTTTGGCCCTTGGCTTCCGTGAAACTCCAAAACAAGAGATGACTTTATTTCTCTATTGCAACTAAAATAATCCTGATTAAAGTTAGAGTTGTGAACTGATATTTACAATTCAGATCTGCTGCTGTGACCTGAACTCAAAACCAACTGATTGCAAGGAGGATGTCCTATTGACTGATCTAAATTATCAAGTATTGGTTAGTAACAAATAATCATGATGTATATAAGGTGCATGCATTTATTTTGTTCTAATAGATAAGTACATTCACAAAAAAACCCCAACATTTTAATCTTTTTTTTATCTATCATACGTACGATGCAAAAGTTACAGTAATTGCTCTAGTTTTTCTGCACATTTTCATTGAAATGTCTGGTTAGGAAAAAAGAAAGTTTCAAACATGTATCGATAATTTGATTTTGAATATACTTCATTGAATATAAAGTGTACGGAAGATCGCACATCGATACTCACACACACACACACACACACACACACACACACACACACACATATATATATATATATATATATATATATATATATATATTGAGTTTGTGCAAATAATAATTGCAGTTTTCACTATCGACTCCAAAGCAGAATATCTGAGCTTAGAATAGAAGTTATTAATCGACATGAGGCACTTCAGATTCTACAATTTCTTTCAACGATAAAACAAGTCAGTTTATTTTGGGAGCATGGAATTTCGTGATCATAAAACCAATGAATTCTCCAAGGCTGTTTTGAGCAGCTGCCTGGTCTAAGAAGACAGTCCCATGTGGTTAAAATGCTTGCAAAAGTAGTGAGCGATCGGAGAAAGGTCAGGCGAATAGGCTGAATGAGTTTCGTATCCTAGTTTGTTTTATTCCCGCAGGGTTTGCGGGCATCTTCGCTTTTCATTTGGAGCCATTCGCGTGACGTGACGAGCTTTTTTTGCTTTTTCAAATCAGTACAAATGTTGAACAACTATTGACTGATCAACATTTAGTTCCTCTGCAACTTCTGAGTTCGTTTTGCGTTCCCTCTCAATAATAACCCTCAATTGGATGCTGCAAATCACAGAAGAACTTTTACGTCTTCAAGGCTCTGGTCTCAGTTCCAGTTGCTTCACATCCTGTTATTAACTCTTACCACAAAATTGATCGAATTTGCTTTTTTCAAAATTTGATTTGATGTGTATATGTGTGTATTAGTTTGTGTCTTTGTGCGTATTCCTGTATGTACATGTGAGTAAATGTATATAGTTCAGAAAGCTTCACATCTTTAAACACTAAATATATTTTAAAAATTCAAAAGAATTAGTCCGTTAATACCAAATATTTGTTAATTCATTTAACGTTTTTTTGTTTTGTTTTGTAGAGTTCATGTTCTACACAGACTTACATATCAAGATATTATATGCGATTTTTTCTTGTTGGGATCATATATTGTTCACCATGTAACTCTTCCAGGGATTTAAAAAATCAAAACTTTTATAAGGAAGCAAAAAGGAAGAAAGCTGGAAAGACAGATAAAGAGAGAAAAGAAAGAAAAAAAGATGGTAAAAAATGATGAAATAGAAAAGAAAAAGAAACAAAGATAAGACTACGAAGTACGAAGGAAAAGAAAAAGAAAGAAGATCGGAAGAAAGAAAAGAAGGAAAGAGA
>OY735202.1:43621902-43696902 GCA_963457665.1 Thysanoteuthis rhombus | reverse complement strand
CGACAATTTTCCAAAGGTCACTTAACACCATTTTTTCAATTTTGTAACGAGCTGTTATTGAGACAGCGCACACTCTATTCTGCTCTCCCCCCCTCCCCTCAATTTTTTCTTGTACCTTTTACCGCCCCAATCTCCGGTGATTCAGCTCAACATACACCATCATCATTATTTGGGCCTGAGAACGCTCGGAAAATGATAATCTATGAATGAATGGTTATTGCTTCTTCCTTTCAAGCCATATTGGCTTAGGAATTATTTTTGTCCGTGTTGGGAAAGCTCTTCTTTCGGATATCGGGGAGAATAGCATTCAGAACTCTATATGTGCGTAAATAATGAAATGTAAGAAAAATATCTACAAAACGCGTGTAGTTTTAGCTGTCAGTTTATTCATTTTTTGATCGTCTTCAAGGCAAGCTGTGACATGCATCGTAATATTACATCTATTCTGTTGATCAGGAGTGTCACTAAAACAGTCAATACAGGGTTCTTCAGTTTTCAAGTAGGTCTGGTTGACTATGTATGTATAAACGTAACTAACATCCGTACAGGCTGCAAGAAGAGAGCTAGAGGGATGATTATTTAAACATTTACTCCTTATTATGTTTTGTTCTTGAAAACTCCCACCACCAAAATAAGCTTTCGGGGGGGGGGGCAGATTTGCAATGCAAGTTCATGGCAGTTTGATCTCTTAATTTAATTTCGACAGCATTCGCTCTAGTGATTTGGAAATTCGTACTTTTCTATGATCACTGTCCAACGAAAGGCGACAAAAGTGATTAATTCACTGATTTTTTTTTCATCATTTTTTTTCTTGAATTGATCACCACAAACACTATGTACTGTGAAGATACGTTGGTCACGTGACAGTTTCTATTGAGCGACTACCAAGATCCGTCTTTATAAAAAAAAAAAAAATTTTTTCTAAATATGCAGATGGGAAAATATGTTCGAAGATAGTCCTCTGCGTCTTTATCCGTGCTCTCGGAGAAACGAGAGAGTGATAGAGGTTCGGAATGTATGTACGCACGTTGATATTTTGTCAGCTTAGCTGAACACATTACAAGGTCAAATTAGGGGAACTATGCGTAGGAAGATTGTTTGCGCCAAACCTCCACGGAGACAGGGAAATTCGGCATCCAGAATGCTGGCTTTTACCTGGGTTTGAACTCCGACCACTGGCACCTGTGGGAAATGCACGACTACTTCAGCTTCGCAGCGGGTCAAAATGAACAAATGTTCACACTGAAAACACACTTGCATCAAGCAAGCAATCAGTCTGTCTGTCTGTCTGTCTGTCTATCTATCCATCTATCAATCTATCTATCTATCTATCTATCTATCTATACTGGAATCTATGAGTATATATATATATACATATATATATATATATATATATATATATACATATATATATATATATATATATATATACATATATATATATATATATATATATATATATATATATATATACACATAAACATGTATATATACACACACACACACACACACACACACACACACACACACACACACACACATATATATATATATATATATATATATATATATATATATATACATATGTATAAAAGTACAGATCAGGAATACAATGTAATGCAATATCCTATGTGTCATGCGTTTATGCGTATGTGTGTGTGTGTGTGTGTAAAATGAGAGAGGTGATACCAATGTTTATATACTGGAAGACTTACATGTTGAGACAGTAAAGCATGAAATACTTGTATATGAACAGACGAATATGAATATATTGGTAGACAACGATGGCGAGAAGGTAGATATAAACAGATTCAATGACTCTAGCGAAGATGGATATAAACAAACAGGCAGACAGGCTGATGGGCAGACACACACACACACACACACACTCACGCACACACACATGCGTTCATTTATAAAATATATAAAGAGAGACAGGAAGAGAGACAAAGGCTGTGAGTCCGATTTTTGCTTTTGTATTGGGTGTCTAGCACTCGTTCCTCATGTCATACCAAGTAGAATTTACTAAATACCGATATATATATATATATATATATATATATATATATATATATATATATATATATATATATATATATATATATATATATATATATATATATATAAAAGGAATCTAGATTGTTAATTAGGAAGATTGGCAGGAATGAAAGCTGCAAGCAGATTTTATTGCTAGTTAGAGAGACACAACAGTGTCCCCATGCACTGACTGCTATAAAAGTGTCAGTATTCCAGAAAGGTGCATATGCTCCCAGAAATTCGCTGTTTGAACGCTGGCTCTTATTTTCAGTGAAAGATAATAAATCAGTTCAGTCAGAATAAAATGACTACGAACGTGTCCAACCAGAGGCACTCACAGACACGCACATTGATACGAATGGGAAGATAGGACCGCCGTTGTAATAAGTAAAAACTCTCTCTCGTTTTGTGTGCTTCTATTGAAATGGGAAGGGAGAGATTCAATATAGATTTATACAACTTAATTAATACAAGCACGGGATATGGAATGTTTCATGTAATATCAGTTGTTATTCATTTCTATGAACACTCGTGTGTGGGTATATATATGTGTACCCATGCACATATGAGAGTGTGTGTCCCTTCGTGAGTTTTGCGTGCGTAAATTGTCATGCGTGCAAACATTTGTTACGCTTGAAGGAAAGTAGTAGCTTAATTACGTACATAAAACTATACATTTATATACGGGGAAGAGTTCAAACTAAATGCGTGTTATCTGAAGGAATTTTTTCAACGTTTATTAGCACATGTCCGCATGTATTCTTTGTATGTAAACAGTTGTGCCTTTGAAAGAAATTCTCCCTAGTAAGAATAAGTACACCTATCTATCTATATATCTATCTATCTATCTAACACAGTCTATTTTTTTTGCCTTATCTTTGCAAATCTAAATTCACTGCCAATACTCTCTCTCTCTCTCACACACACACACACACACATATATATACGCATATATCAGTATACATACATATATACGCACACACACACGCATACATATATATATATGTATATATATATATATATATATATATATATATATATATGTATGCATACGAGTAAGGTGAGGATGATATATATATATATATATATATATATATATATATATATATATATATATATATATATATATATATATATATGCTCAATATAGACTATATATACCAGTAGGATAATACATAGATACATATATATATCATGCTCAATACAAATTATTTATATATATACATATGTACTGATGCATAAGGCTTCACTGAAGCTGTATTCCCATGTAACAGCATTTTAAAAAAATTAGAGGGCCAATTTAAATTTTAAAAATGAAAATGCTTCACATAAATACATATGTGCATGTGTGAGTGTGCTTGGATATATATATATATATATATATATATATATATATGTATATATATATATATATGTGTGTGTGTGTGTGTGTGTGTGTGTGTCCGTGTGTTTGTATGCCTGCATGTGTGTATACACGTGTGCATATTTACATAAGTATAAAAACACATATTGTATATAATTATCAACCGATGAAAAACAACAAATATCCTATACATACAGTATTTTTATAATTTGTAAATTTCAAATTGTTTTGAATAACATAAATAATATTATACAATTGAATAAAACACAATATGTGTGTGTGCGTGTGTGTGCATGTGAGTGCATGGGTGTGTTAGAATGAAAATCGCCACACGACATGTATTCCTTAACACGATTCAGATCCATCAAACACTTTTTTTCTGTGATGAGGGTGGAGAAAAATTATCGCTGTAAAAGGATACACAAAGAAGTGCACTTACCGGAGCTTGATCAGTGAAAATATAATCAACAGCCTGTCTGCCCTTGTGTTCCTCGACTTGGTCAAAGGATGCAGCAGTGGTACAATAATTATCCCCCATGAACAAATAAGATAGCCGAATGGCCGAGTCGCTTGAAGAAAAAACGAAGGACTTCCTCAAAGGGAGAGAGAAAGGAAAACTCCGAGCCGAGAAATTCCGTGCTTACGTGTTTACCGTCGTGACTGTGCAACTGACAATCGGCTTGAATTTCTCACTTGTCTCCACTGAGCAAACGAGGAAGGTTCCCGCCTCGACTAAGCGCTCGCCTTTTATTGTCTGCTTAGGGCCGGACTATCATCTAACTGACGAGTGAAACACCGGAGAAGAGGAAGAAGAAGAAGAGGAGAAGGAGGAGGAGAAGGAGAAGGAGGAGAAGGAGGAGGAGGAAGTAGTGGAGGATCGTGAGGAGGAGAAGGGGGAGCAGCAAGAGGAGGAGGAGGAGGACAGTATACGTGATGCACGTGTAGGTCGGCAACTACATTGAAAGCGATTTCTGCGCGCTTTCTGTATGGCTTTCCACGTTTTTTTTTTTTCTCGTATGGAAATGGGTGTGTCACTTTTTATTTTTATTTTTATTTTCCTTGGCCGAGTATTGGAAGGAGGGAAATATGATATTTTGAGGAACGGTAAATCATTTTTTTTTTCTGGCAATTTAAAAAAAAAAAAAATCTTTATAATTAATAATTTTCTCAGTGTCAGTGCATTAATCGCTGTGAAATCACGAAACATGTCAAGAGATGCTTTCGTGAGTTAACCACTGATACTTACCAAGCTTACGTGAGTCTGACACGAGGATTTAAAAACGAGGCTCTTTGTAAGGATCGAACACTTTAGTAATAGTCTAATAGACAGATCCACATGCATCTTATTACCGATTTTATTTTTTTGAAAAAGTACATAGATATAATAATTTGCAAGTGAGGATGTGTGGCTCTATTAAAGATAATTACTAAGCCTTGCTTAGTCTGGCAAATAGATATACAAATAAATAAAACGATAATGGGACACCCCAGTAACGATCGTACGCTCTAGCAATAATCCATCATCATACGTTAGAGGGATCCCTCTTATACATATTTCCTACTCATAAATTAGTTTGGCTCAAGGTAATAATGAATGAGCTCTTAGAAAAATTCATAAGTTGAATTGTTGAGATATTGACCAAGTTTAACTAAAAAAAGTTGAAGTAATGTAGTGATCGAGCTCACTAGCAATAGTCTGAAAGACGGAGTTGATAGATACCCGGACTTTTACCTGGTGGCTAAGAATCCGTCTTAAAGTTAGCACCTCCGTATTACACTGTCAGGATCAGGCCAGGGGTAACCCCTTACAACAAAGGCCAGTAGGCCATATCCACCATCACGTACGTAGAAACTACATTTAACTGACATCGAGTCATGTTTGCCATCGTAGGGAGGTAAGTAGAGACAATAGCTGCACGTCAAGCTCTCTTATAGAACTATTTGATATGCCTGACCTAAACTGGCACAAGGTCACAATAATAGAGCGATGTAGTGATGCTCAAATTTTCTAGCAGCGACTGAAGAGACTAACTGGTAATCCAGGTGGCTCCATGTTCTGTACTGTTTACACAGGATGGTGGAGAATTAACTCACTATTAGAAATTACGCATCTTTTGTGAATATTGTTCTGTTCGTTTTTTTTGGGGGGGGGGCACTATAACACTGTATTACTTATTTCCCGTCAGGGGTTTCTTTTCACCACTCTGTATATATAAGCGTGTTTATAAGCACGCATGTGTATTATTCTTGTGCTTATAATGATCAATACCACCAGTATCCTATTATATCTTATTAATACTGGAGTATTTTCATCGTTCGGAATCATTAATTTTACTATGATATTCACCGTTTGATTTCTAAGATGACGTTCTCTACAGTCTTCAATAAAATATCTTATAGACAGATAAGAATCGCGACTATAGGCGTTTCTGTCACCTTTTGGATATAAAAGACTATCAGATGATGTCCATTCATTTCAGCGGGAAGATATTAAAAAAAGGTAATCATAGTCTAGTGTAGTAAATGGAAAGTTTTGGCTCGATGAACAGCTCTATATTCACATGGACTTGGCAAGGTGGTGTTTTTCCCCTGATATTTGCCGAGAAAAAAGTATGTCCTATCGAGTGTTAAGTACAATAATTGATGTATGGATGATAAATTCGCTACCATTTGTAAACTATTTCTAAATGCACTGGTTAACGCATCTATGAGTGTGAGTATCATTAAAATGTTATTCAATATAATTTGAAATATCATAATGTGATTGTAACAACATAAAATAGTGTTGGAGTAATGTAATCATTTTGAAACAGGGTCTCTTAGATAACTATAACGCTGATAAAATTAGGCAAAAGAAGTACAAATTACATTCATAGTCATGGATCTATACTCATTGTTATAAATTCATATCGTTTTAAAAATATTGTTTTAAATGTCTGATTTTGCTAACAGTAACCGTTTAGTGATATTGCCCATAGATATAATCAACGGATACTTCTATAATGCATCAGAGGTGCAGAGTTGACCAAATGGCAAACAGCACAGAAAATGATGAAGGCGAGCAGAGTTCAATTTCAGGTGGAAGTAGTTTTTGTTCTCATTGCACTAATGGCCTTGTGTGTGAATCCGTCTCTCCAAATAGGTCAGGTTAGAGATTCCAGCTGCCAACATCATGTAACCTGTCATATGAGAGGAGATGGGCACTGCTAAGTAACCTCTTCCTATTAATCTGAGAAAATGAACGAAGGAACCCTGCAATCTACCTAATCATTGGATTATTTGAATTCAGTACTCTCATATTATGGTACCCAAATGGATATGTGCCGTTCTGAAAGAATTTGGCATTAGAACAGATGTATTCTGTACGAAGTTTGTAATAATCAGAACCAGAAATTACTCACTGAAATGACTTTTTATTACCTTTTCACAGTCTAATGCCCCATATATGGGCACATCATCATCATCATCATTCTTTTAACGCCCGTCGTTGGACAAAGACCTTCCCCAGGATTCGCCACAATCCTCTATCATGGGCGTCGCAGAACCAGTATTTCCTGAATTTGTCTTGTGTTCTGTCAGCCTCGGTTTCTCATGTGATCTCTGGGGATCCACGTTGTGAGTCATGATGTCCATCGGTTGTCTGTCATTCTTGCAACATGGCCAGCCCATTGCAATGGAAGATGCAAAACTCGCCGAGGTAGACCACTACATCTACCTAGGATAACGAATCTCTTGGAAATCCTCAAAAGAGGAGGAAATCAAGCGAAGAATCACACTGGAATTAGCAATCCTTCGGCAGAGCAAGCTCAACTTAAAAAAACCAGACGATCCAAATAATCCTGAAAAGAAGAGTATACAACCAATGTATTCTCACAATAGTCACTTATGGAGCTGAAACATGGAACCTAACCAAGAGACAGACCTACAAACTGAGAAGCATGCAGCGTGCGCATGAGAGAATCATGCCCAACCCCACGTGGAGGGATCACAAGACAGTATAGTACATTAGGGAGACATAGAAAATATTAAAAATCTACGGGTTACAGGTAAAAAAATAAAAGGGACTCATCCCTGAGTAAGTATGCTAATGTTTGTGGATCTGCATACGAACTTCATTAAACTATTATCATTTACAACAAACGTGTTGAGGACAAAGACTCGATGATCAAAATCAAAACGCTCAACCAAAAGAAGCTGACCACTACACCTGACTGAGATAACAAATCTCAACTCAATCATCGAAAGAAGAAGGGAAATCAAAGAATCACCCACGGCTGACAAGTTCTTTGCAGAGCTGACTCGACCTTCAAGTGCAAATAATTGCCATTAGTCCTAAAAAAGAGGGTCTATAAACAAACCCCTCGATAGTCACCTACTTAACTGAAACGTGTAACCTAAAAGAAAGATTGTCTCTCAAACTAACGACCATGCAAAGCACCAAGGAGAGGATCATAATTGGCGTTGTATTGAGGAATTACAAGACAGCGCAGTATATTACAGAAAAATAGGATGGAGATAACTCATAATGTCAACCATGAGACCGTAAGCGAAACAAGACAGTGTGACAATTTAAACATGTTCTAGTGCATTAGCACAGCAAAGCCCACGATAGAGAAATCTAGTAAATCGTGGGAAAAGTCCATGTCCAAATACTGACGTTAAAAGACTGCCGTTGATATTTTAATGTCCACCAATTTTAGGTCTTGAAATAATGCACTGACAACTTGGTGTGCTGTTGCTCAAAATCAATAATAGAATAGAAAAAAAATCAAATGTGTTGTTACAACACGTGTACCAGTACATAGGGGCCATTAGAACGAATGTTTACTGAATGTGGATACATACAGCGCTTTTAATATACGTGGATAGTTCCTTGCTGGGACTATCAACTTTGAATTATAGAAATGTATGCAATCACACATGAAAAAAAAAATACGAACTTTTTTTTATACCTGCATTTATATAGTGGCATTTTGAGAATATCATATGGACAGGTACACACATATGAGCACACCTGTGTTCAAGGTTTTGAGTTTATTATTTGATCGTTATGAAAACATAAACTTTACTCAGACATGGAGAATCTCGCTTTCGATCAATTTTCACTCCTCAAATTCCTTCCTCTAGCACTTTATGTACACACACACACGTATATATATATATATATATATATATATATATATATATATATATATATATATATATATATATATATATATATATATATATATTGAAGTAAAGGATTCCGTACTCAAATACGTTTATGTTTCCACCCAGTGTTTGGGTTTCTCACAGCAAAACTTTTTGAGCTGTACACGAATTCAACTTGATATCCAATGTTGAATTATCGACCACTTTTAGAAATGAACCCATCACAAATTGGATATTTTATTATATTATTATATGTTGTTTTCTTGATTTGCATTATATATATATATATATATATATATATATATATATATATATATATATATATATATATATATATATATATATATATATATATATTTACGTGTGTGTACACATACACAGCAGCAGCAACGATTACTAGTTGAGTGATAACTACAATGAGAACCGGCCAGTTCAGTTTCATCAGATTGTAAACTACGGCTTCTCAGCCTTGGTGTGGAGACTCTTTCAAATGTTGCGTAAAGATTATTGGGTTTCTGCGGAAATATCAAGATTAATAAAGTAACTTGTGTTTTTTAAAAAAATCTCTCTATAAATAATTGCTTCTATTGATGCTCATTGTGAATCGACTCGACACCATTCAATAATATTATGAATACAAATTTCGTTTCTGATACATTTATCATTTTTTCCATGATAAACAGTAAACACTGAAATAACTATTTTTCACGGGGGTGGAAGGTTAATTTGTATGTAATGTTCAGTCACACTAAGATTACGACTAAAGACCAATTTTTACAATACTTATCGCTTTCAAAACACAAGGTAAGGGGCCACAGATACATTTGTCTTGTTGGTTTCAAGTAATACAATTTGAGAAGCTCTGCTGTAAAACTTTATTATCTATTTTTGACTCCTATCTTGCATATGCTTTATCTTACCAGTAAAAACAAAAGTGAACTAAGAATTTATTTCCCAAAGAATGTTTTTGTACTTTCAAACGATAACACCTTTTGTAACCTTTGGATAAGTATCAGTTGTTAAGAAACTTTTGTTTTTTCGTTCAAGGGGATGCTATTTACGATGTAACTGTAATGCTGAACTTAGAACTTACTTTCCGTCCATCGTAAAACCGTCCAAAATCATTTTTCAAAAACACAGAAATGTTTCTGAAGATAATTAGGAATGTAAAAAAAAATTCTCCGAGATAATTTATTACACTTCAGCTGAAACATAAATACTTCAAAGCCGCACAATCGATGTGAAAAGGTTCTAATGCAACATTATAGGTAGCGAGAGAATAGAATCCCAGCACCCCCCTACGTAAAAAAAATTATCTTCTAGTCCTTATACGTTTCAAAACGTTACCAAGATCTCATTGAATGCAATCATCATCATCATCATCATCATCATCATCATCATCATCATCATCATCATCATCATCATCATCATCATCAGTCTTTTAACACCCGTTGTTCGACATAGACCTTCCCCAGGATTCGCCATACTTCTCTATCGTGGGCTTTGCAGAGCCAGTACTTTCTGAATTTATCCAGTTCATCTCTCCATCTAGCACTCTACCGGCATACGTTGCGCGTGTGGTTACTGGAGATCTATAGTGTGAGTCGTGATGTCCACCAGTTATCTGTCATTCTTGCGAGATGGCCAGCCTATTGCCATTCAATTTTTTTTTTTAATTCTATGATGTCTCGGAGTCCTGTTTCTCCTGGCTATATTTTGCCGTCTTGTGGTCTTTCCATGTGAGGTTGGGCAAAATCCTCTCATGCGCACGTTGCATGGTTCTCAGTTTGTAGGCCTGTTTCCTGGTTAAGTTCCATGTTTTAGCTCCATAAGTGACTATCGGGAGGATGCATTGGTTATATACCCTTATTTTCAGGATAATGGGATCTTTTTGTTTTTGAAAGTTGAGCTTGCTCTGCCAAAGGCTTGCCATCCCAGGGTGATACTTCGTTTCATGTCTTCTGTTGAGGATTTTATGGAGATTTGCTTTCCGAGGTAAATGTAATGGTCTACTTTGTCCAGTTCTTATTCAAGAAGTGATTGTTACTCATGATCTTCACCTTACTCAAATTTATATGTTAGCCGACTTTTTTGTTTTCTTTATTTTGATCATCTAGCATGAGCTGGATGTCATTTAAGTTTTCTGCTAAAAGGTAAATGTCGTCTGAAAATCTGAGGTTGCTCAGATATTCGCCGTCTATTTTGATTTTTTTCATTTTCCCATTGTACGTTTCGGAATACCATCTTGAGGATGGCTGTGAAGTGTTTGGCTGTGCTACAAACTTTTTTCGACGTTTTTAATCACAACTCAAGCCAGCCGTAAACCTACAACATTCAGTAAACAGCGCAGATCGGGAGTAAAAAGTGAGCTGTCGGTGTGAATAAACTTTTTTCTTCAATTTGTTATGTTCTGAACGAAATAATATAATAAAGAACACACTTCCTATTGCGTTGACACATTTGAAGTTGTTTTCCCCTGGCACCACCAGGTACCTCTGTAATATATATATATCTATATATATATATATATATACATTTTTATATAAATATGCATGTATACATATATATACATTTATATATAAATATGCATATGTATGTATATATATATATGGATATATATATATATATATATATATATATATATACATTTATATATAGATATGCATGTATGTATATATATATATATACATTTATATATGAATATGTATGTATGTATATATATATATATATATTTATATATAAATATGCATGTATATATACATATATATAAATATGCATGTGTATATATATATATATATATATACATATATATATATATATATAGATAGATAGATAGATATGCATGTGTATATATGTGAGTGTGTATTTGCTTGGTTACATGGTATTGCATTGGGATAGAACTTCCAATATAGCAACAAAGGGAAGCAAAAGATATTTTACCGACGTTTCATCAAATCAAACAATAAGCCTGCATCAACTGCCAGGAACGCTCGGATAAGCCTACACGGCTCCTCTTAAAAACCAAAAAATATTTTTTTCACAAAAATAAGAATTCATTAGCTGACTTTTGGTATAAGTACTTTGCACGTCCAAGTGGTCGGTCGAATTCAAATTGTGCCCACGTTTGTTTTTGTAGGGTATAAGCGTTGAGATAAAGAGTGCTTTTAACAATTTGAACGCTGATGTTTCGACTGATTGTTTCAGAGAAATGAATAAATCTTTAAATCGAAGCTTAAAAATTTGTGCAGCTAAAAAAGCTTTGATCATATATAGACCTTTAAGTAACTTGTAGATCAGAACCAACAAACTTATATTAATACTAAGGTTGGGTTCGCCTCATGAACAAATTCGCCGCCCTTATGGTGCAGCCGTTCAGGAGTCTACGAATAAACAAAAATTCGAAGTCTTTATTATAGTAATAAATATTATTTTGTGCGTGTAAAGTCTTTCAATAAGCGCATAGATATGGCACTCTTTGCTAATTCATACGCAAATGATCCCGTAATTTTTCATACAAGATATATATATATATATATATATATATATATATATATATGCATAACCTGGATGACTGTAATATCTTGTTATTATATATGTGTGTTATGTTTTACACATAGCTGTAAAAATAAATAATAGTGAACAAAAAGCTAACAACTAAAATTTGAATAAGAAAAATGAACTATGAATTCAAACAAATGCCTTTGGTTTTATAATTTTTTGTTATGCGCAAGAAAACATCGGAAACTTTGATATTCTATATTTTTTTACTGTTTGCCGAACAAAACAATGGACAATACAATCAACGAAACGTTCTTTAACTCCAGGCTGTCCATTTTGTCAATAAATTTGAGCGTCTCTCCAATATTGATTTTTTTTTCTCCATGTTTTGAGTGTTTCTCTTACCATCTGTGTAAGCGCATCTCTATAAGCGCAATATAAATTATTTCTATAGATATTGGTTAAAATTCTACGCTACTGTGGTACAGATAATGTTGTCACATCTCCATATTATTTGAAATATTGCAAAGACAAATTTTCACCCAATAACGACAAAAGCAACCCCGAAAATCATATGTAACTAATACATCCAGTCACATCATACCCAGAAGATTATAGATACTTGTGGTATCTTTAATTCGAGCATGAATGCTGTTCAAAAGTAGGATCTTCAACTTTAAAGGCATAGGATTTTGTCAACCAGCCTTTTTTAACAATGCAGAAGACGAAAAAATTGAGTTCAACCAACGTGCAATTGATCTATGCACCGTTTCGGAACAAAAATGAAGTTATAAAAAGGGTTCAGCCTCATAATCAGGAGTTGTTTAGTTTTCCTTCGAAGTTTACACTGAAAACACTTAAACCCATTTACTCACGTCATCGATTATCAATGTTTCTATATTTTTGGTAAAATGAATGATCAGGTCAAGCTTGTAAATAAACATTTTTTGACATATTTTCAAGCTGGTATCATTTCAACTTCTTTATTTCAGCGATAAATGATTCTGAAAGCTACACATCTGCTGCTTCAATCACTTTATTTTCCACCCATGGTCGTTTGATTTGATAGCAAAACCAGAGCAGAAATCGTAAGGGGACGCATCATCAATAAGTTGCAAACATTTTTTCCTACGGTATTTCGAGTGCTGCAACTCTGAGTCAGCACTTTTCATGAAATGATATTTCGAAAGGATCCTCCAACGCTGATAGAAGCTGATATAGACCCATAGCGTGAAATATATTAAGCTGTAAAATAAAACCCAGTTATCGCAGTGTACAACAATCTGCCGTTCTTGATGGTTACGAATTCTTGGATTTTTTTTGTTTCATAAAAGTTTATGGCGTCGGATAATAGCATCGAATAGCGCTTGGAGCAATAAACGCGGGAAGTTTACGAAAACTGCATTAAGATAGTTGTATCGCGTTCTCGTAATTTAATATACTCATTGTCTTGCTGGAAGGCAGACATTTTCTTTCTCGATTCTCAGCCGGAACCTGTCCCATTCCTATCTTGTTTTTTCCTACCAAGCAATTTCACCTTTCTCTTACGAAGATGATATTTTAATAATATGGATATTACCGGTTTGATCCGTGGTATGAGTAAAGACACCGGCCGTATAGCAGTTAATGACATGCCAATCTCACTAAACTCTCGTCCGTGTAGGATGCAACCTTCTAGCTCTGCGCTAAAGTAAACTAAGTTCAATAAATATTTAACCTCTTGTTAATGTTATCACAGAACTTTGATGCTTGATTTATTACGATTTCAAAAAAGAAAAAAATACCCACACGTGCACACAGACACAATATATATATATATATATATATATATATATATATATATATATATATGTATTGCCTCCTAAGAGATTGACAACTATGATCAAAATTACAATGACAAGTTAATTAAATTTCCATGTGTAATTCATATATATAAAGAAAAAAGAAAATGGAGAATATTCTGACATAGAGAAACGAGATTTTTCAAGTCAACAAAAACATTTTGAAAAAGAATTCCGGACGTCTGATACACCATCATTTCTAAGTAATAATGGATTTATCACGGGAATCCAAAACAAAGAAATTCCTGGCTAGAACCAGGATAGTCTTTATCGTTTCAATCCAAACAGAATCAACTAGTTGATAAATCTATCTTCGTTTTTTAAATGAACCCCCCCCCCCAAAAAAAACAATAACAAAACAATCCTCCATTACGAATTGCCGGAACCTGGATGAAATGCAAATGTGCCTCACTGAAGTGAGCCACTCGTTTAAATGCCGCACAGAAAAATAAAACATTTTTCTTGGTGAAAAACTAAACAGGTGATGTTCTGCAGGACATCAGCCGCCCCCACTTCGCAAATATTACGCAGTAAACAATCATTGTGTTAGGATGAAATCCACCCAAAACGAAATCAGAATCTTTGTTTTTTATCAACTTAAGTGAAAAATGATTTAATAAGTAAATGATTCTATGAATTCAGGTCAAAAGATTTGTGTCAACTCAATCTATTTAATTCAAATTTCAATTTCAATGAAAAACCGTAAACTGAGAATGGGTAGCTTATTCGTTCCTCCCTTAAAACAGCAGCAGAGCAATTATCGAAAGAAAGTCTCATACTGTGTTCCATAGTTCAGGATTATCATTTCCTTGGTATAAATGATTATTTCTTTGGTAACAGTTTTATACGGTAGATTTTATAAGAATACGAATATTTACACCGAAGAAAGCCAATTATCGATCCGTCTGTGCTCTCTTTTTCAAACAATTGATCGATTTTACTGACATTTGGCGCATAGGCATTTGATAAAGTTAACTGAAAATTCAATAAGAAAACCAATTCTATTACATCAAGCTGAAGTATAAGTTATCTTCACTCTGTTATCCATCATCATCATCGGTGTTTCAACGTCCGTCGTCGGACGTTGACATTACCAAGGAATTGTAACATCTATCTATCGTGGGTGTCGCTGGGCCAATACATTCTGAATTTGTTTAGTTTTTCTCACCATCTCGTATTCTGCCGATCTCGGTTAAGCAAGTGATCTTTGGGGGATGTTGTGATGTCCATCTGTTGCCCACCATTCTTGCAACATGACAAGCCCATTATCATTTGAGTTTTCTAATGGATTCTATGATGTGTCAGTTTCCTGTCATGTCCCTGATATCTTGTGCTGTCTTCTTGTCTCTCCATGTGAGGTCGAGCAAGATTCTATCATGTGCATTTTGCATGCTTCTCAGTTTGCTGGTCTGTTCCTTGGTTAGATTGTATGTTTCAGCTCCATAGGTGACTATCGGGAGGATGCATTGGTTGTATACTTTTCCTTGGGGGACTTTCTCATTTTTGAAAGTTGAGCTTACTCTACCGAAGACTTGCCATCCTAGAGCGATTTTCTGTTCGATTTGAGGATTCATGGAGATTCGTTGTCTATTCTGATTCCTTTATTTTCAAAGTCTACGTTTCTAAAGACAATCTCAAGACAAATTTGAAGAGTCTGGGTGAGCTGATATCTCCTTGTCTAACCCCTTTTTGGACTGAAAAGGCTCCGAATCTTCATGTACCCAAAGGGAGCTGTTGTGAATATATATTGCAGTACTCTGACGTATGCAGGGTCTACACCCTGTAAAGTGATAGCCTTCATTACCAAGGAAATTTCTAGTCTGAAGATTTCTTGAAAACTATGAATCCTGCAGCGAGTGGCATTTTGTATTCTGCTGCTCTATTTTTAGCTGATTTATTGGTCCATGGTCGAGTAGTTTCTTCTAAAGCCACCTTGCTCCCGTGGTCGGTTTCCATGTAGTATTTTCGTGATACGATTGGTGATGATTTTTGCGAAAAACTTGTAGATGCATTGAGTATGCTTAATAAGTCTGTAGTTGTTGGGGTATTTCGGGTTTCCCTTTTCATATGAAAGCGTTATGATTGCTGAGTACCAATCATCCGGGGTTTTACTTTGTTTCAGTTGAATAGGATAGATTGTTACTGAGTGATTATCTTACCAGCTTTTTCGAGTTGATCGATGGTGATGTTATCTGGTCCAGGGCTTTCCTTTCATTTCTTTTTTTTTTTTTGATGGCCTGCTTCACTTACCATGGTGTAATTTCAGGGAAATCCTCGAACTGATTGCTTTTTACATCCTACCATTCTGTGGTTGCTTCCTACGTTGACTTTATTTAGAACTTGAATGTCTTTGATTGTGTTAACTTTCTTTGTCTGTTTGGATTTAGTCTGTTTGATTCTTGGTTTCATGGTTGGGTCTCTTCAAAGTACATTTCTTTTTTGTTTTCTTCTTGAAAGTATTCTTGATTTTGAGCCTGTCTGCGGTTGCAAGTTTACAAGATTTTCGTCTCTCTCGTTCTGAATTTTATATCTGAATTTGCCGACAAAATTTTAATTTCCTTGTCTTACCTGTGCGTTGGAATCTCCAATGATCATATTGAAGTATTTTTTTTGAATCTTGGAGTAGGGAGTTCAAGTCATCATAGAAGTTGTATATTTCCTCTTTGGTTGATTGCTAAGTGAGAATGGATGATATTCAGTCTGAGAGTTGTGTGTTGACACTGCCTTTACGGCCCAACAAGGCTTTGAAGCCTACCTTGTTGTCTTTGAGGTTTTTTATTGACGAGAAAGCCTACTCTATTTTGTTTTACTTTCTTTTTTTCGTAGCTTTAAAGAAGATGTTTGCTCTTTGGTTCGATTAGTTCTTATATGGGTCTTTTTATTTCACTAATTCCAATGATGTCCCATTTTGTTTTATTCTCTAGATCGGTTACATGCATGTCAGTTGTGAGTATTCTGACGTTGTAGGTGCCGATGTATAATGTTGTTCTCCTGGTGATGTTTTTTTTTGTTTTGTTTTTGTTGTTACTCCCACCTAGAACAACTGATGTGGCTGAGCCTTTCAGGACCGATGACCGAGCAGGAACAGGTGTTTTCCTGGCAACAAATATGATAGATACGGTAAACACCCGTGGAGTGATGTTGCTTTCAAGTGACTTGTGATTTCAATCCAGTGAGTAGGCACTAACCATCGGCTATAGTTTTATTCAGGTGTTTCTTTCGGAATATGTTGTTGCTTCAAGAATGTCCCGGAACCCGACCTTTTGTACGTATCATATATATATATATATATATATATATATATATATATATATATATATATATATATAACTCAAGATATACTAAGGTTCCTAAATAGGTCTGCTACCTGACGAGTAGCATTAGTTGAATTTTGATCTGAAATGTTCACTATATAATGTTTCACCTGTGTGATTAGAATTTATCGCTGGATTAAGTGGAATGAAGCTGATTGTTGAATTATAGATATTATTCATCACCAAACAGAGGACTCACTGAGGTAGCAAAGTAGTTTCCTCTTCAGTGAGCACTTTACCCAGTATCTGCTGCCTTTGTTTCCTAGCGTCTGAAAATCTAGACGATCATGAATTCTTTAAAATGATAATCAACGCCCTATAGATTTATCTAACAGCTGTGGTCTGGGAGAGGTGGTTGATTGCAACGAAATAAATTCTCACTAATTTTACAGCAACAGACATTTTTCTCACTCATCTCACAGCAACAATCATTTCTAATTTAAGAATGTTATCTTATAATTTTTATATCTTAATCAAGTATTACATTTGATGGTGTCGTTTTTTTGTACAAAGTTTTCAAAAGTATTGAAAAACTTTCAATGCTCAATTTATTTCATTCTGTTAACCATGCTATTGGGAAGATATTTCGTAATCTCCAGTTTGTCAAGATTACTGTTTAGCTGCTATGAGATAAGCCTCGTTAATAGGATTAAAGCTTTGGATTAGAAGACCTATCACTTAGTCTGCTCATTGGATAGATATTTTCTGTGTTCTTACGATAAGTTTGCAAATGGTAATCTATCTATCCAATTTTAGTTAAAAAATATTTCTTTCGAATGGAGCATTGTAATAATTATCAATGATATTTGTGCTGCCATTTAACTTAATCTCAATTTTTGTTGCTTTTCATCATAACTAAACTTAGTCTGATTTTCCTTCAATTGTGAGAAAATAATTGAACATCGGGGATCGGACTGGCTTAGCAGTAAGAACGGCAGGCTAGTAACCAAGCCATCAGCCAGCATAGAGGGTTAGACGTTGTTGAATACTATACTAGCCTGACATACTGATATGTGCCGCTTCTTCTAATTTCCTCACTCTCCAGTTAAGCTCAGTCTAAGAGTGAATGCAAAGATCGAACCAACTACACTTGCAAGATAGTCTTTGTAACAATCGCCTTATGGAGGCCACACAAATAGTTATTTAAAAATTTTGGCTGAGTCATTCGCAGTAGGGGTGCATCTACTAAACATCATACTACTAGTCTGTTGGACCTGCTTTCTGACCATCGTTCAAACAGGTACCTTAATTACTGATTTCGTTTAGTCTGGAACAAGACCTTAATTCTGGAGCACAAACAGAGGGTTGAACTACCCTGAATAGAAAATCAGCTTTTCAAAATGAGCTCGATGATCGTCGAACAATAGTAAGCAACGGCGATCCTTAGTGTGTTAAGAGTGGACCAAAAATGTCCAGTCTCCTGACTAGAATATCAGCATATTGGACGCCATGGATACTTATTTTTCAGGTAAAAATCTACTTATGTGTTAGCAAATGCGTTATCTCGGAAGAATTACTCGAGATAGATTTCTAATATACAAAAATATTAAATGATGAATGAGAAACTAAATTGTAGTACCGGGAATTTTTTTTCTCCTACAATAGTATATCTCAGGAACCTTGTAATATGAACGTAGTTATTTCTGTTAAATAAAATTCACCTGACATGTTAGTCTCAACAAAAAAGGGCAAATAGTTTCATTTTCCCAATAATCAATCTTGATGCTCTGAACTGAAATTTGCCTGCCAAAAGCGATTCATCACAACAAACACAGTCGTCATTTGGTTCAGTCAAATCAAACTCAAATATTAGTGGTTATCGGTTGGGGGGAAATCACTCTACGTCTTCCTTTTTTTTCTCTGCTATTTATTCCCTTTTTTGCAGAGTTTCAGTCATTTTCTCGCCTTCCCCATCTTTCTAGTTCATGTTCTCTTAGAAACCGTCAGCCAAAACTGTAAACTAAGCAGTGGGCATAGTTTGTTCATTTTTCAAATTGGTATTGCTGACAATGTATTTATGTATGTATACATGTATGCAAGTATGAAAATTCAAAAATTTACTCCTCGTGTCTTAAAAAAACGTTTTTTTTCCGGTTCTCTTATCCGCCCTAATAGGTTTTCAGTTTATTTACGATACAACTTTATGCTAATTTTATCCTTAGTTTGTGTCCAGCTTCATTCATTCTTATTTTCTTTTTCGATTCGGACTTTCCTTTAGTGACCAATGCCCAAACGAAATACAATAAAAGTATCTCATTCATTTATCCCCATCCTTTCTTTTAATTGATCATCCCAACACAACATGCCGCTAAAAGACGTTGATTGCATGACAGTTTTTGTGGTGAGGCAAACCAGACCTGTCTCTGTTGGCTTTCATTCTCGCTCTTATCTTTTTTCTCCCTCATTGTTTCTTATTTTCCCCCTCTTATTGACTTTATCTCTGTTTTTTTTTATTGATATTAACAAAGCCCAACTCAGAATAGTACCAGGGAAAATATGGATAAAATAGGCGCCAAAATTAGTGTGTAGCGCTAAACTTCAAAGTAAAGAAAGTGTACTGGCCACAAAAAATCAGCATTCAATATCTGGCATTTATTAAGGCTCTAACACGAATCTTTAACATATTTATACCAGGTTATCCCTCACGTCCTATCATTCCACATGACTCAACACCTGCATATCAATTATCCAAAATACTAAACTAATTTAACTAACTAGACTATTTATAATCAACTCAACCAATGAATTTACTTTGTTTCGCCACTTGTATGTATAAGAAATATATACGGCATTTCTTAAAAAAATTCCAAATTTGATTTTTAATTAGGAAACGGTCCCCTTCACTTTTGACCTCTTAAAGGAAGGGAAAACTTCTTTTTCACTTTTGACCCCTTAAACCTTCCTTTTCACTTTTGTCACCTCAAAAGAGAAAAGGTCAAACGTCGCTTTCGATCCTCCGCATGGCGGAAAAAACTCCCTTCAACTTGACTCCTCAAAGGATGTCAAAAGTTCGTTTTGATTTTTGACCACTCGAAAGGAGAGTCTCCTTTTATTGTTGATTCCTAGGGCGGTGGAGAGTTTCCCAGTTCTTTCCACCTTTTAGAGAGAGGTAAAAAATCTTCCTTCACTTTTGATCCCTTAAACCTTGAATTTCTCTTCACTTTACAACTCTGAAAGAATTATAAGTGAACATATAAAATGAGAAGTTACGTACATGGGCAAAAATTTGGTTCCACTTTTGCATTGCAGTCACATTGTAAATAGGACCCCCCTTAAAACCCTTTCAACATATTTTTCTGGAAGATCTTCGATTTAAAACCACTCAAAGTCTATTGAGTGGGTATGCCAAATTTGAATGAGCTCAACCAATCTTCAAGTATTTTTCTGTGAGACAGAAAAATACACAGACAGCTCTCAGTTATGTATGCTTAAACACACACTCACACACACACACACACACACACATATATATATATACATATATATATACACACAATATATATATATACATATATACACACACACGCATATATATATATATATATATATATATATATATATATATATATATATATATATATATATATTTATAACATCATGCACTGATGATCCAATTGAGTCCCACATCGTTCTTTTCGCATCTTGTCGTTTTTTTGTTTGCTTCTTTCTTTGTATAGTAATGGAAATCAGAATGCTAACCTTTTCATTCATCTCATCTCCAGACAACCGGAGTCACAAGTTAATTGAAGACACGTCTATGAGAATTTCCTGTCAAAATATGAGACTGGGAGTACTTTACCATCGATTAGGACGTTCGTCTTGTCTGGAGACGAGGGAAAACAAAGTCTGATTGAAAGAATTATTACAGCAGTGATAAAATAACATTTATTACTTTGATGGCAAGCTACGAAGCACTTTGACATTGAACATGTCAGTCATAATTTTTCCGCCATTTTGCATTTGATTGAAATGAGATTTTACTGCAATATCTGAACTAATCACTGCAATTTCATCGTGATATAAAGCGCTTTTCTCTTTTTTTTTGCCTGGTGGAAGTCGGAAAAAGACAGGAAGTCATGATCCTTGGATATGATCTTTGCCAGAGATCAGCTAACGCTCTTCTCTCTCACGCATGATCATGTCAGGGTATATATTATTGAACTCTGTCAAGGTTGACAATGATGAAACAGGTTTCTGTTGCTACTCTTTGGGTAGCTAATTAGGCAATGCTTTTTGACCCGAGTGCCAACTCGCACATCTGTCAACCATCGTGGCGTATTGGTGAAAGGACTTTTTTTTAAATATATGTGTCAAATACTTATAAGCTTAGCTTGGTTTCGGGACAAAGCCACAGAAAAACAAAGGACTGCCGGAAGAGCTTGTTCATCCTGACCCTATAGCGAGGCATTCTCCATACATTGATATTTTTACATTCACTTTAGTATCGTACATGGTCACATTTCGGACCAAACTCAGGACAATGATAAATGCCCGAAAAATCAGGACTGTTAACAATAGTTCCAGAGCAAAGCAAGCGAAAAAACCCATAATACAGGTCTGGTTAGTTGTTCAATAGAAACTGTCTCATAAGCAACGTTTTTGGGATGATCAACTAAAAAATTGGGAATAAGATGATCAATGAAGAGGTTACTTCTCTCACCTTTTGATGGGCAGTGATAGCGAAAAAAGCTTCAATTTTCAAAATAAAGACCGAATTGAATAATCAAGTGCGAATGCTGTTGAATAAAGACTAAGGGACCGATTCACCATAAATTTACATTGCAATATGAACCTCCCACTAAAAACTTATTCTGGGGGATTTTCTAAAAAACAAGTTATTGTATTGCTGGTTCGTGGCATTGAATTCTATCTTCTCTTTTTTTAGTTTTCCTATTTAATATTCAAAACATATATCGACTGAGATTTTTTCGAAGAAATATCGATCAAATTATGGAAAGTAAAGAGTGAAGAAATGCGCATAAGCAGTTAGTTTGACGCGAAAATTATTCAACCTGGACACGATCTTAAGAATATCAAACAAAGAATTTTGATTTTAATAAAAACAAAACTGAAAGTTGGTCTGCTTAGTCACCTGAATGAGACTGTCACAGGCCTGATGTCTTTTGTTGTGCTGAAGGTGATCAATAAAAAATTTGAAAAAAAGGGATAATCGATGGATAAGTTAGTTGTTTCGGGATTTGTTGGGCAGTGATGATTATAAAAGTCCAAATTTTGGTAAGAAGAAATAAGTGTGAATGCTACCGGACACGAACAAAGAGACCAATCTAGTATAAATTTACGTTGCAAATCGAGTTCCTACTAGAAGAAACCCCTATATAGCGGGGAGAATTTTAAAAAAATAGAACAGTTATTTTGTAGACATTATAAGTAGTAAATGAACAAATCTCCTGCCCTCTAGCTTAACTGGTACGGCTTGCACACGCGATACATATATGATTAGTAAATCAGCTAGACCAATTCGAAAACTAAAGAAACTTATGTTGACAGTTTTCGTTGACGATTTCTAATAAATCAATTCAGGTTATGCATTTATTCATACATGATCCTCACGTATACTTCAATTGTCATTTACATGTGAAAACTTATGAATAAGTGTCAAATGAATGCACAGATGTGTGGTAGACTGTTAGGATTGAACGTACTACACAAGAAATCGTCAATAAGGATAGTTTATTCTGTAGAACTCCACGGTGTGAATTTAATCAATAATTAAATTGAAATAAATCAATATTTTTATCGTTAAGCATTTCTCCGGGTTGAATGGGAGAATCATTATTCTACACTTGTAAGCCAATTTTGATGGAACTTTATCGTAGGAGAAAATCTCAGGTCTAATTAAATTCCCTAATGAACTTAATCAATGAAAATAATTCAATTAAGATCACTTTTTGTTACCGTTTCAGAAATTGAATCTTAGCCTTTTTATTCGATTCTTATTCAAATATCCCTTTTTAGCAAATCCAGAAATAAATGGCGGTTGAATATTTGCTTTAAGAAACCAACGATAGAATTTCAGATGCTACACCGGTGAGCTGTTAGTCTAGGAATGTATCCAGTAAAAGTAGAGCCTTGACTCCAGAGATAAAATATTCTTTTCATGAAAAAAAAAAAAAAAAAAGATTTGCGTCTTCTATAGAAGGAATTATTTTAAATATCTAAGAGTATGCTTCACGATGGAGTGATAATTAGCAAACTAGTTTCACGGGCCTTCCACTTTCTATCGAAAAACGTTTCATCGAAACGACTTTTCATCGAATCGACATCACGTCAAAACGACGTTTTATCTAAACGACTCTTCATCGAAACAATTCTTTATCAAAACGAATTTAAAATGTGTAATTCAAATAGAAAGAAAAATCAAAAACATTGTTTATGATTCAGAAATGAAGTTTCAATCTAAAATTTAGATTTTTAAAAACAGTGAAACAGATGCTGAAAAATGTTCAGCGGAAAGTCAACTCCTGACAAATAATTCCCAACCTTGTTTAAAAGATAATTTTATCGTCAAAATCTTTGCGTCATTGGCCAAACAAAGATTGGAAAATCTGATATAAACCTCCTCTGAGTAAATTCTAAACATTGGCTGCATAAAAAATGTAGACAACAAATTTATGTCAAGAAATTCAAGAAAAATGTAGACTCAAGTTGGGAAATGAAGTAAACATTGCCTTTATAACTATCCAATTCATAATCATAATCAGTCAAGATATTCTTTTCCATTTTTTTAGACGAAAACTCACACTTTCTTCCCTCTTGCAAAAGTAAGAAAAACTTGAGAATTGAAAAAAAATCTTTATTGATTACGTTTTTGATATAGGGTGTCAATTTCCTGATGATTTTTTTTAGGCATACAAATAACTATAACAATTTCATACACTTCGTGATATGGATTGCAGATAAAGAATTATCAGATAATTTCTGAAAAAAAAAATTAAAAGAAATATAAACAAAAAACTTGATAGATAAAGGGAATTTGCCATCTCCTCCTCTCCGATATCCGAATTCATCTTTTTGCTACCCAATTCTCTTGACAAGATCGGCTCATAAGGGGTCGTTCCGAGGGAATGTTGTTTCGATTAAAACATCGTGCCAGAACTTCCACCAGACGGATTTAGTAAATTGATCCTAACTTTAGCCCCCGCTTTGGAGGTTGCTAAATACCCACGTAGTGAAAAAAAAAAACCTCGAAGGTCAGGATTCCTGCTAGTTTAAGGAACTTTATCTATGTTTGAGGATGTTTTTGCATATAACTGCATCTTCATGGACTGTGTGTGTTTTACGTAACTCTGCATCTAAGAGACTAGTAGATTTCAAATACTTTTAGACTGAACAATTCAATGTATTCCAGTCCTAAAATCTCAAAAATAGTTCAGATTGCTGATAATATTTCATTAAAAGTTAGTATCCATTTTATGATTTTTGTCACAACACTTCAACAGCTCGAGTAAACGGTACGAAATAGAAAAAAAAAGTCAGTAAGTTTTCATGGACGTCAACGTATCCTCTTTGGTTACGGAAACCTCGATGATTAAACGGAGTTTTATTGTAAAGAATTTTGGTATCTCCTCTCCTCCAATTATATACGTCATCTACGTTACAGACTACTACTAATACTACTACTACTGCTACCGATAATAATAATAATAATAATAATAATAATAATAATAATAATAATAATAATGATAATAATGATGATGATGATGATGATGATGATGATGATAATAATAATAATAATAATAATAATAATTGAAACATACTCTTAGGAAAGTAGCCAACTGGAAAGCACCGGGTCCCGACGGGATCCATGGGTATTGGTTCAAAAAGTTCACCACGTTACACGGCAGACTCACCCACCTACTCCAAAATTGTCTAAATGAAGGCAAAGCACCAGAATGGATGACTAAAGGCAGAACCACCCTCATCCAAAAAGACCTGGGGAAGGGGAACATAGCAAGCAACTATAGACCAATCACTTGCCTACCACTTATGTGGAAAATCCTGACCGGGCAAATAGCAGAGAGAATATACATGTCAATGGATAGAAGGGGGCTACTACCAGAAGAACAGAAAGGGTGTAGGATAGGAACCAAAGGGGCAAACGATTTACTCTACATAGACCAGATGATCTTAAAAGAAGTAAGGAAAAGGAGAAAGAATATCGCAATGGGATGGATAGATTACAAAAAGGCATACGATATGATTCCACATAGCTGGATACTCGAATGCCTTAGAATGTTCAAAATTAGTGAACCGGTGGTTAAATTCATTGGTAATTCAATGAAAGACTGGAAAGTAGATTTGACAGCCGCAGGGGACAAACTAGCCGAGGTAGGGATAAAAAGGGGAATCTTCCAAGGAGACTCGTTGTCCCCACTATTATTTGTTCTAACAATGATACCGCTTAACAGAATCCTGAAAAACAGCAAAGGATACCACTTCTCTAAAACAAAAGGAAAGGTCAACCACTTAATGTACATGGACGATATTAAATTGTTTGCAAAAAACAGGGGAGAGCTTGAGACTCTGTTCAACGAAGTAAGGGAATATAGTGAGGACATAGGAATGGAGTTTGGGATAGAAAAATGTGCAATCATGGTGATGCATAAAGGAAGGCTTTCAATGACTGAGGGAATTGAACTTCCGGACAACAACAAGATTAGGGCATTGACTGCACAAGACCGATACAAGTACCTAGGTGTCCTTGAATGTGACACGATAAAACGGGAAGAGATGAAGGAGAAAATTAAGAGAGAATACCTCAGAAGGATAAGGAAAATATTAGAAACCAAATTAAATAGCAGAAATCTAATAAAAGGAATGAACACCTGGGCTGTGTCAGTAGTTAGGTATACAGGACCATTCCTAGGATGGACAAAGGAAGAGCTCCAATCAATGGATAGGCGAACAAGGAAACTTATGACGATGCATAAAGCATTACACCCTAGGGATGATACAGATAGGCTATACGTTAAGAGAAAAGAAGGTGGTAGGGGGCTCATCAGCATAGAAGATTGTGTCCAGAGAGCTAAAGTAGTCAAAGGCTATACGTTAAGAGAAAAGAAGGTGGTAGGGGGCTCATCAGCATAGAAGATTGTGTCCAGAGAGCTAAAGTAGTCCTAGATAGATATGTGCAAACAAATAGTGAAGAAATCATAAAGAGCGCGAGGGATAGTGCAACAAACAATAAAGTAGAAAACAATGGAACAGTACAGCAAACTAGAAAAGAAAAGTGGGAAGGGAAAAAATTGTACGGCGAGTTTAAAAGACAGATAAAAGAAATAGCAGACGAGAAATCATGGACGTGGTTACGAAAGGGAAACCTTAAGAGAGAAACAGAATCGCTCATCATGGCAACCCAAAACAAAAGCATAAGGACAAACTACATAAAAGCAAAAATCGACAGAACACAGACAAACAGCAAATGCTGCATGTGCGGTGAAAGAGATGAGACAGTAAACCACATAACTAGTGAATGTAGCCAACTCGCCCAGAAGGAGTATAAGCATAGACACGATAGAGTAGCAACGATGATACACTGGGAACTAAGTAAACAAATGGGATTCAACCATGGGGAAAAGTGGTATCAGCACAAGCCAGAGGCAGTTTTGGAGAATGACAACCACAAACTACTGTGGGACTTTGACATCCAAACTGACCACCTCATCCAGGCAAGAAGGCCGGACTTAGTAATAGTAGACAAAAAAAGGAGGGCCTGCCAAATAGTAAACGTTGCTGTACCTGCAGACCATAGAGTAAAAAAGAAGGAGGGTGAGAAAAGGGAAAAATACCAGGACCTAGCAAGGGAGTTAAAGAAAATGTGGAACATGAAAACCAGGGTAGTACCGGTCATAGTGGGAGCACTAGGAACTGTCCCCAAAACGCTGAGGGAGAGACTGGAGGAGATCGGGATTAGGGGGAGGATAGAGACCGTACAGACCACAGCACTGCTGGGCACTGGACGGATACTGAGGAAGGTGCTAGAGATATAAGGACTGCAACGAATCGTAGCTCTGTCATGATATGCGAAAGAGAGAGGAGACGTTAGCTGAAGACCTGGGGAGACTTATTGTCACTCAGCCTTCAGCGATAACCACTGGGCAACCGGTGTGAAACTGTAAATGGCAGGATTACTGCGACCTATGAGTACTAGGAGAGGAGGGCTGGAGACTTGAGGAGACTTGCTGTCACTCAAACTCCAGCGGTTACCACCAGGCAACTGGTGTGAGATTCCTAATAATAATAATAATAATAATAATAATAATAATAATAATAATAATAAGTGACGATATTGGGAAGAAGCCCTAAATAGAAAAATGCACACTAGTGATATTGTACAAAGGGAGGCTCATAGCAGCAGAAGGAATTGAATTACCGAGCAACAAAATACTAGAGCATTGACCACGCAAGATCGATATAAACACTGAGAGTTCTCGATTGTGACGCGATAAAATGGAGGAAAAAAAAAGTGAAAGAGAAAATAAGAAAATGATACCTTAGGAGGGTGAGACCAAGTTAGATAGCAGAAATCTGATAAGAGGGATGAACACATATGCAGTATCGTTAGTAAGATACACAGGTCCAACCCTTGGATGGACAAAGGAAGATCTCCAATCAATGGACCGTCGAACGAGGAAACTTATGACAATGCTCGAGATTTTATAGCTGATAATATAACACAAATAGACTGTTGTGAAGAGGAAATAAGGCGGTAGTGGACTCATCAGAATAGAAGGCTGTGTCCAAAAGGCCAAAACAGGATTAGAAATGAATGTTCAAGTAAATAGTGACGACATCATAAAAGGCACCCGAAGCGGTCCAATAAAAAGTTGCGAATGAAGAAGCAGCTCAAGGATTGAAGAATGGGAACAGAAATATCAATACGGAGAATACAGAAGACGGATACGAAATATCGCAGAGGAGAGATCATAGACATGGCTACGCAAAGGAAATCTGAAGAGGGAAAGAGAATTACTCATTTTGCTTGTCAAAAACGAATGCATCAAGACAAACTGCGTCAAGGTGAAAATTGATAGGACCCAAACAAACAGCAAATGCCACTTATTTGGAGAAAGGGATGACACTGTAAACCATATTATCAGTGAATATAGTCAACTAACCTAGAAAGAGAACAAAAAAAAAAACCCAGACCCGACAGGGTAGTAACACTGATACACTGGGAACTTGACAAATGATCGGGATTCGATCATGAGCAGAAACCCAGAGACAACCCTTGAAAATAGAAGCCACAAATTACTCTGAGATTTTGACATCCAAACTGATCACCCAGTCAAAGTGAGAAGACTGGACCTGGTGATCGTGGATAAGAAAAGGAGGACCTTGCCAATTGATAAACGTAGATTCGCCTGCAGATCACATTGTAAAAAGGAAAGAGATTGAAAAACTTCCAAAATAATAGGACGTAGCGAAGGAACAGAAGAATCTACGGAACATGAAAATAGAGGTGGTACCAGTGATAGTAAGTGCACTCAGAATCATACTAAAGACACTGAGATGTGAGAAAAGATCACAATCATTTTTACTCCATACTTTCCGATCGTCCCAACCAAAAACTAATGTTTATGGAAGCCTAGAAACAAAAAAAAGGGGCTTTTTCTTTCCATCGAAAACAGAAGCTAAAATGATAGATCTCTTTCGCTCGTCTCCAAATTTGAGCCCTGATACTAGAAATAGTGTGTGTGTGTGTGTGTGTTTGGGAGGGAGGGAGCAACAAATGTAGAAAACCTAACCTATCGATTGCCAAGTATTTCATGACTAAAATCTAACTGAAAGCCCCCAAATGCAATGCTATTTAATAGTTCGTTTTCTTATTTTAGACTCCCACGGCATTAGCCTCTTCTTTGGCATTGCTATACGATTCTGACAACTTTACTGATCTGGGACCGAACTAATACGATGTAAAGACTGATATTCCAGACTGGGGCTTAGATTGTTTTGATTCTCGAAAAAAAATCGAGTAACTGCTAAAATTTAGTACCAAAATAACAGCTCGAATTGGATTTTTTGTCGACAAGAAACACAGCCTAATGTTATTTTTTCCAGACTTCCGAACTTTGAAATTGTAGATATTAGCGTCGAGTAATGTCTAAAATGAATAAAAAAGCCGTTGCTTCTAGATGAAAGGTATTATATATATTTTTTTCAGTTTAGAAGACGACATCATCTCAGAGAAAAAATGAGTCAGAGATACCATAGAATCCATAAGAAGCTCAAATGGCAATGGACTAGCCATGTTGTAAGAACGCCAGACAACTATTGGAAATCAAAACTCACAATGCAGATCCCAAGAGATCATATGCGAGACTGTTGCCGGCAGAAAAAAAAGATGACTTGACAAACTAGGCAAGTTCAAAGCCATGATGGAGAGCGTCTTTGGGAAAGTCTATATCCAACCACAAGCAACGGACGTTATTAAGTTGATGATGATGGTGATATATCTTTCAACTTGTTTATATGTAAGAACTTTAAGACTTTTAATTATTAGTTATTCTCCTCTTATCATTCATCTTTTCTCTCTTACCTTTCCACTCAGTTCCACAATGTAATGAATTAACTTGAAAATAGAATATTGGGCTCAGGGTTGAAAGGAGACGAACAAAAGGAACTCAAAGTTCACTAAACTAAATCTGGTGTCTAAAAATCGCGCTATTGTTGTAGTGTTACGCCACAGAAATAGACCTGATACCAAAGCGATCTCTAATGATAACATATAACAATGTCATTCATCTATTTGGAGATGATAAAGTACTTTATTACCCACGGAATGTATCCGTAACAAAGTTATTCACTTTAATTGCTGAAATATACGTATGCGAGGGTAATGATGATATCTTAGTTGGTAATACCCAGGATATTTCCGCGGGTCCAGCAATTTTGCTAATACTGGTTTTACTCCGTTTTTAACGCTTTTTTGATGAGGTATTTTACTATCATTATCTGATACTATTTTTATTATATCAAGTTCATGTTGCATTTTAGAGAGAGAGAGAGAGGGGGAGGGAGAGAGAAAGGGGAAGAGAGAGAGAGAGGGAGAGAGAGAGAGAGAGAGAGAGAGAGAGAGAGAGAGAGAGGGGGAGGTTACGTTTACTTTGAAAAAAAAAGAGGAAATCTATTTTTCTCAGCTAATGCATCCTGGAAGTTGTCATGTTACTATGTGTGTTATTTGATAGTGAGAGTAAATACACTTACATTTAGAGAAATATTCCCAGGGAAAATATCTACATGTGTCTATCTGGTATCAGATAAGGTAACTTTTCCCTACACGCAAAGGGGCGTTCATGCACTCCTAAATACAGTCTCATTCCAATTCAATTTTCTTGTATTTATTTCTTTTTTTTTTTTTACTTCGCAATTACCTTACCCCTGCAGCCGATCTGAACTGATAGATAACCCCCTTACCAGATCAATGTTTTCCATCGAATATTTTAGGAATGTTATTTGTTTCATAGATTCGACAAAAGACAAAATTTATGAATTATAAGTATATATATATATATATAGGAATCACGAGAAAATATCTTTTTTTTCCCTTCAATTCATCTTTGCTGTAAACAAACATACATATACAGCCTCTAAATGTCTATAAATACGCAGTGTTTCCGGTGTTTTCCACCCAAAGCTAGAGTGCTGTTGCATAGAAGCAAGTATAAGAATGATATATTTATTTATATTGACACGATACCCTCTAGCGGAGAGGAGAGTTTTTTTTTCAGCTCCTTAGCAGCTATATAAACTCCTCATTCAGCTAATAAATAACTAAAATTGTTACTATAGTTGCCACTGATCTCACGAAATTGGTGTTGCCCGGCGTAATACACAACCAATGCATCCCTTCAATAGTCGATTATGGAGCTGAAACATGGAACCTAACCGAGAGACAGACCTGAAAACTGAGAAGCATGGAACTTGCACATGAGAGAATCATGCTCAACTTCACATGGACATCACGACTCACAACATTGATCCCTTGAGAACACATGCAAAACCAAGGCCAATAGAACACAAGATGGAGAGATGAACTAAAACAATTGAGAAAATACTGGCTCTGCAACGCCCATGATAGGGAAGTGTGGCGAATCCTGGGGAAGGTCTATGTCCAACGACAGATGTTAAAAGACTAATGATGATGATGATGATGATGATGATGACTCGTTTTTGCTCTCATATTTAATATTTTTTCATCAGTCCCAGCCCAAATGTTATTCATGAATGAGCCAAAACGTGATGTTCGGAAAAGAATACGACATACATGAAAAGAAAAATACTTATACTTGGGATAAGCCATCAAGAGATAAGAATAAACATGGATAATTTTAGATTCAGAACGCTAATGAATGGTGATCGTTAGAAAAAAAAGTAGTACCTGAACTTTCAAATTCAACAAAAAATTTAATGTTCAGAAATTACTCACAAAAAAACAAAACCTTAGTTTATACATCTCCGTAAGAGGTCATCCTGAATAGTCACAATGCCCCGTCTTTTAAAAGGAGTCAATATTTGCTACTCAGGCATCGGTGTCTTTATTATTTCATAAAGAATATATCATCCAATGCGTCTTCTGCTCCTCTCCTGAGGTCTGTTGCCTCCGGTGATTTTCGAATCACGCCTCTCTCTATTTATAAAAAAGAAATTATCAACTTTCGTCATCATTCGAATGAGAACGATTCACCGATCAGAGCGCCAATGATTTTATTGCCTCAAGAATTACTTATCGAGTTTGATGAAAGACAGAGTAATTTGTGTTTAATTGATTTTTTCGGAAACTCTATCATTGCTGCAATCGAAGCAGGCAGACGTAGAAGTGACTCATTTTCCAGTCTTGGAATGCCGAGAAGAAAAATGCTTCCTCGCTGGAAGAGTACGCTCTGTCTTCACAACAACAACAGCAATAATCAAAATAATAGCAACAATGAAGAGAATGGATAGTTAAACAATATTACTAGTATTTTCTCTCAGTAATAATATTAGTGATAACTTCATGAATTCGAATACAGCAACTACAATATCAATCTAGCATTGGCTTATATCTTCTTTCATTCAACTTCGATAGCAAAAAGACAACAACAAAAAAAAAACCCAAACAAACAAACTCATGAAGTGAAATATATTCATACTAAGATAGTGCCAGAATATCAAGAGGGTATTCTCGACTGCCTGAAACTGCTGCAAAGCTAATTGCAAGGCATCGAATCTTGGGAGACAAAGATTAAAAAAAAAACGGGAGCCAAAAACTGAAAAAATGAATTTGACCGGAAGGACTATGTCAATGACGCAGCGTAGACACGGTGATCGATTGAGAACGTCACAAGCAAGTAAGAATCTTATAACACTAAAATTTAGTTTATACAGGGAGGAGAAATTGTTGCAGAGAAAATAAAAAAATAAAATTCATTTAATCTTTTAAACTGATACGTTAAATGACTAGATCTGGTGATCGTGAGGAAAGACAAAAGATATCAGCCTGTGGATGTACCCGATTGATCCGATCTTAAGATAATTTCTCAAGTGACTAGAAAGATGGAAAAAAGCAAGACTTCGCTAAAAATATCAAAATATGAAAGAGTACGAATGATCCCTTCCTCGTTGTAGCATTTGGAACTATCTAAATGGCATTTTCACCAAGACTGAAATAATTCAACATTATATGAACGGTTGAGACTAATCAGACAGCTGCATCATAGCAATCAACTATATACTGAGAAGAATTATCACTTCCGCTTCTATGGGAGAAATTCTTTAACTATTGTTATATGCTCCACAAAGCTCAAGCTATACACTTCCCTTTACTTTTCTGTCTCTTATAACAAAGCTATATCATTCTACATCCATTGATATTCATAAGTCTACTGTCACTTGACCTCCAGTGTAAACCAACTGGATATTACTCGAGGGAAAATTCGATAACAACTCTCTATCAAATAATCGATAAAAATAGAAGATTGGCAGATTGTCTATTTATTGTGATGAAAATAACAAGAAATTCCCCGATGCCAATTAGGAGACCAAATCAACTAATCGGGTCCAGATAGGGTCAGAGTCAATCAACTAACTCATTATCCACTCATTATGAACCCAACGTTGAGTCTAAAGAATTAGTTTTTTCATTAAGAAAAAAATGACAAAAATATATCGGTTAATGAGAAGGAAACGATAAAAACGCCTTTCTTTCTGCATGAATGGAAAAAAAGCACTCGTAACATTTGATGTACTGCAATTAAAATTCTTGGAAGAGCGTTCCAAATATTGATCATTCCCGTTGATGAAATTCTGATTGAAACCCCAAAATAAGACGAGCAAAAATAGTGCTTGATTAATTAAAATAGTAATTTGATTTTTTTTTTCCTCTCTCTTCAAGAGAGTTTTTGATTTAGCTGCCTTCCTTTTCTCTTACTCGCCCCTTGTATTCTGCCATTAAAAAAAAAGAAAAAAGAAAAGCATTATCATCAATTTCGGTCGTTCATTTTTCAACGCTCCGATCTTATCAACTTTTAGTGAAATGAATCTCGCAAGAAAACATGAAGCATCAGAGTTGTCGATAGATGTTTGAATCTGGAAAAAGAATATGATGGCGGTTATCTGTATTTATTAGGCTTAGTTTAGTCAGGATAAAAAAAAGTGGGGAATCCAGTTAGAATCGAACTGACTATCGTAGTAATGGTTTGCCGAACTAGTTTGTTTAACTTACAATAATGTATCCTTCAGCTTCGTCAGATACATATTTACATCTGTGAAGTACCTGGTGAGGATCGATCTCTATAGAAGTAATAGTCTACTAAACTAGCTTGCTAGGCTACTGCAAATTTGACATTGTATAAAACAGGGACAAATCAGTTAAATATCCACCAAGGATCGAACTCATCATAGTAGTGATGATTTGCAAGAACAGCTTGCTAACTACTGCTTCACTCAATATATCATTCAGTATAGTCCGACACAAATCCTCTACCGTAGAGCACCCAGTGAGAATCAAGCTTATTATAGTATTGATGACATGCCCAGCCAACTTGTTGAGCACCATCCCTCATCAAGGCATTCTTAATACTTACTAAGCTAAATTTAGGATGGAAAGGTCATATTATTGATATGCCCGATGAGGATCAGATTTACTGAACAGCAAGAAACAGAATAGGTGATTTGGGAGAGATAGTGGAGTGACGGAGAAAAATACTGCCCGCTAGCTGTTTACGTAGGTAACGAATAAGATAGATAGCAAATGAACAAAGGTTATAAAAGGTTTAAAAAATGAAAAGAAAAAAGAGGTAATGATAATAGATGTCATAAAAAATATCAATAGATGTAGAATAATATAGCTTTGTTATAAGAGACAGAAAAGTAAAGGGAAGTGTATAGCTTGAGCTTTGTGGAGCATATAACAATAGCTAAAGAATTTCTCCCATAGAAGCGGAAGTGATAAATGGTCTCCGCGTAGTAATATTACCAGGTTAGGAGTAACTGCAACCGAAAGACACATAGCTTTGTTCTTTTGATACGCAGTTCATTGAATAACCTTTATCAGACAAAAGGCTTCTTTACTTACGAGCCCAGTGGACATTCGTTGTTTATCACCAGATATATAATTTATATATTTCGAATGATCGATGCCATTATTTTGTTGAAGAGATTCATTATCTTTGGAATGTATAATTTACTCCCGTGCTTCGGATGAATAACATGTTTAAGGGTGCATCATTAACCCTTGCGTATAACACCCTAATTTTTATGCTAGAAAATTTCGATGGAAGCTAAATATGATTCATTTTTGGCTAAAATTTCATTCAAACCTTTTTTTAGAAAAGACTTTTCATCACAGTGATTGAATCATTTTTACATTCAACGCCTGTTGAGTATTTTTTTTTGTTTCTAATGGAAAGAAATCTAGTCAGTAATGAATGTTAATTTAATTTTTCCACTTAAAAAATTATAAAACATAAAACAATCACGTCTACTGCTGATAGGTGTAAACAAACAGGTGAATGTAAAATTAGGTAAGTTATACGACGAAATTTTAAAGATGTCTACTGTTTGGCACTTGTAGCTCAATCAGTAAGGCGCTGTCCTCGTCAGATAGGCTTCCAAAGACAAGTTTAAATCTCGTCGGACCACAATTCATCATTTTTGTTATCAGTGTTGCTTAATTTTTTGTTGTTGAGTCTGAAACGACGCTAGCTTTGCGATGAAAATGATAACGAAAAAAAAATATAAAAGAAAAAACTTGTGAAGATAAATAATCGTGACAATTCTTTATTTATGAAGTTAAGATCACTGAAGATACAATGTAGACCAGGTTTGGTTAGTGAGCCGATCAAAGCTATCACGTATTCAACGTCTTTTGGCAGCGTGCCGCGTATGATCAATTAAAATACGGAAAAAGGGTGATCAATGAATAAGTTGAACTTAAAGACTGAAAACAAGCTTGAACGCAGCCTCACATAAACTTTGGACAAATTTAGAATAAAACTACATTGTAAATCGAATCCCCACAAAAACTTATCTTGGGGAGAATTTTGATAAAACCCAGAAGAGTTTTTTTGTAGACATCATAAGGATCTAATATTTGAATTTCTAGCCTGGCTAACCCCATTGTGATGCATAAGCACTAACATGAATAGCCAGCTAGACCAGCTAGAAAACTGAAGAAACCAATAATGCTGATAAATAAATTTAAATCACACAGAAAACAAAATCCGTAAGAGGAAAAATGTAACTGCTCGGGTGGAGTTTATTCACCATTATCGGAATTCAGAAAAATTTTTGGATGTTATCATCATCCCCAGAAAATTCCAAAAACATTCCATCTTTAGTGACCTAAAGGATAATGACATGCATTCCTTGAAAAATTTGATAGTGATCGATTCTCCATCTGTCTATTCGAGAATGTCGAGTATGTACCTAATGCCCGCCAGTTATTTCTAATTGTTTCATTGACATGAGGATACTTAATAGCCTTACTATAGGGTAAATGTAAGAAGCGCTTGCATTTGTTCCTGAGCATTGGCAGTGTCATTTCCCCAGTTTTCCAGCGTACTTTAAACAGCTAAAGTTTTAAAACTTACAAAATGCAGGTAGGAAATAATAGAACACGATAGTTGATATCCATTTTAACGCCTAGGTAATTTTCATTCATTCTGAGACCTTTGAACAATTATTATTTGTTTGTATCGAGGTCAACACTCACCAAGTGTGCAGTATTTGCAAAGTTTTCAGCTAGGAGTCAGATGAATATTTTCACAAATGTGTTAGCGCGCCTCTGGAACTTATATTTTGGATTGGATTTCTTGCAGGAGATAAAAATATATAAAATGGACAGATGCTTTTATTAATAATGTGGTATTCCCTTTATCTATTTACCTACTAAATGCTGTATTGATAATATGGCATCTATTCACTTCCTATATATACAAAGCAGAATCACAATGTATGTACAATAATTAGAGTGAATTGGAATTTTAGTACACTTATTTTTATGAAGCTTATCTGGATATCCCAGGTGACGAAAAGAGCTCTCTTATTGGATTTAACATCTACTAGTTTTTGATTAGTCTAAAGGAAACATTCCATCGATAGTTCAATTCAGGCGATTATTGGCCAATAATTACGGATCTTGACTATTCTCAATTGATGTGTTATAATTGAGCTTAATTTTCTTGTACCAAATATGTATCGATTTCTTAAGAAATGGATTTTTTAAAAACAATCCCAGTGATTAGCGCGAATATAGGAAGCTCTACCTTATAACTATTATTCCTGAGTCTACAAAAATATAGGTATCTGTTGGGTTAACTGCCTCTTGAATCATCGCATCAGAAAATGAAGATTTTAGAAGATTTGAGGATGAGACTCAGTTGCATCATTTTCAACACGATTCAGTAAATGGTTGCTGTTTGTGCTGTCCATTTGTGAGGATTGTCACTATTGCAAACATGCGTGCGTGTACTTATCCGGGAACTTTCTACTTTAGGAAATTTTATACTTGCCAGAACTTTTATATTATAGATTATTATTCATCTTGATACAAAAATAGTCTGCCAATGACGAAGCCAACATCGCAATTGTGACTTCCAGTAATGTGTTGGCAGATTATGCAAGCGGATGTGCTTCTATTCAAATATAAGTGTTTCAGTTCCTTTCAGATATTATTGTTTCCAATATGTTAACATAATCGTAGTACTTCAATTGTCTCTACTTTCAGGAGCATTCCGGAACATTTCACTTTTTCTTTGGTAATCATGGAACAATACTTTCCTTTTGTAAGTAGGTTAACAAAAATCATGAACTGGGTGGCCGGAAAAAATCGATCAGTTTATTGAATTAAAATAAAAGACATTCTTCTCTATTTTTCCACATTGATTTTATGGAACAGCATACTTCGATTTAATACAACGAGTGTAAATGAAAAAGACAAGTTGGCGGTGTAACAATCGGAGAAGCCTTCCTCTCCAAACCTGTAACGGGTGTATCAAAGAAAGACTGGCTCCTAAAACCGATCCGAACTCAGTTCTCTACCTTATTTTTCACTTCCAATCAATGCTAATTATATTATGGTGGTATAGGATAGGGGTGCTTGTTCGATGTATGAAGGATGAATACTTTCTAATTTTCAACCTCAACTTTACTGAACAACATATCTACAATTTTGTCCAAATTTTATCTGATATCTTTCAGGCAACTCCATCATTTGTTTTGTCACAATTCTAAAGACGTGAGAACAGTGTTTTTTTTGTCAAATTTGAAAAATATGTTTAACAATAGTTTTAGGTTATTATTCAAGTTGAGGGTTGTATAAGTCAATTGTGAACAGCCGATTCCAAGATTCATGAAAAAACGCCGTCCTTAGGTCCCCTGACAATCTTGGCTGACCACTAATGACACAGCCCTATCACTAATTTAAAAAAAAAAAACACCCAAAAAACTAAAGCCTTTCATTACCCTTTCATTGGATTTTCAAAGCAAATAATATGACCAATATGGTGGAAATGATTTTCAGTGCTTGACTCAGATATTGTACTAGTTATCTCTCGGTTAGCATAATGCAGATTTTTCTCAAGTAATATTTTGATTTGATCGTTAATAACTTAGACTGATATACTCGACCATTGAGTCTCGTTCAGCGGGCAATCTCTCCTGTGCAAAACCACTTTCGATCCAATGAATAGTTCTCCATAAATTACAAAGTTTTGGGAGTTTAAATCTAATCTTTTCCCCGTGAAATAAAAAAAAGCTTAATAATGTTCGAATCAATACACACAAAATTCACCAATTTTATCAAATTTTAAAAAAAATGTACATTGAGTCAACAACAACCAAACGCAACCTCTTTAAATGAGGTTGAGTGAAACAATTTTCTCCTAATTCTAATTAACAACAGGAAAGAACGATCTATAAGGGCAAGTTAATAGAAGAATCCTCTCATCGTCGTTATAGAGAAAAAATACAACAGAAACAAAATTGAATGGGAAATGTAGGGATATAAATCATCACATTCTGTCCCATCATCTTTGCATGGTATTAACATGCCATAGTTCATAATTGATCTTCCTTGTTATCATGTACCATAGAACTCAGTTTAATCTGATCATAAGTTACCAGGAGATAAACACTACCACACACTTGTATAGGATTGATAGTTCCTGTATCATATAAGGTAGAATAGTAATGTAACTCAGTACTGTGTAGTGAGAGGATGGTAGTAGTTTAATGGGGACAAAGGAATTTGTCCCCACGTGCTTTGAGCTTACCGTCAGATGTTGTGACCTAATATGTATTGAAGAGAGAGGATGCACTAGTCACCATGACAGTCCATGCTAAGATGGAAAGTCTATACGCATCATGTATTGATACAGACGTAAGAATTAAGCATTGTTCACAATCCAAATAAAGACACATGTTTAGATAAACAAATGGGACATACATTTAATGATTCGACAAATGAGACATTTATAAGCAGTACATATGAAAAAGAAATAAGCGATAGCATTGTTAGAATCGGTCTTGGGAGGAAGACACTTTTTTTAGAATAGATTACTACGTAGTATCTTTCAGTAAAAAGATGTTAAGAATTGCATTTGTTATTAAGTTATTCCTATACATTAGAATTTAATAAAGTTTGGGAATCACGTGACATAACGGTTCTAATGTCGTTTGAATCATCTATTAAATGGAGCCTGATTATTGGTGACTTTTATAATGAGTGGCTTAGTTGACCAGGCTAGATAATCAGAAGTCGTCTGCTACACTTTTACGCACAAAAAGCTACAAAAGGCAAAAGGAGATGAGTGAAATAAATGCAGTGTTTACATTGAGTTGCCAGAAACCTTTTACAGATTCTCACATCGAGGAAAACAGGCTACAAAAGATGGCATATTATAGTCACAGTCTAAGAATGGAAACAACGCTAATTGGGAGGTTATAAAAAGAGGAAGGAAGAGAGAGAAAAAATATTGATTAAGAAATTCGGGATAAATGAAGGCTAGTATGTATGGGTCCAGGTCTTTTATAGATAGTAGATGAAGGATGTAACGTATCGCAAATGTGGCTAGATTTTAAGTTTCGTATCTAAAGCAAATACTTAGTTTGACTAAAATAGAGGAGTTGCTATACCTACGTAGAGCTGGATGACAGACTATACTAAGCTTAGTATTGAATTGTACCACATTAAATGTCTGATTCACGGCACGTATCAATTTTGTCTCACTCACATAGATTTGATTTAATGCGTATTGTAACATTTAGTATTGTAAATCAGGCTTGTCTGTGGAGCAAATGAGTCTGCTTTAGGAGTTTACATTGGGACACAATATACCTGAAACAAGGAGAAATATCAATTTAGAGGAGGAATTGACTATGAGACGAATACAACAGTGGTTTAAAAATGTCATTGTGTAGATGAAAATATCCAAAATGAACCTCAAGTGAATCCTTTGAACGTCAACTAACAGCTGACCGAGGAATATTCCAAAAGATGATCTTAAAACAATTCTATCTCTTTCAACGGAGTTTGCAGATTCTTTAATATTTCTCGCCACTGGAAGGTGAAAAATCTTACTAAAGTTTTCCAACATTAATTGATAGACTATCATGAATTGTATCATTTTGAGGTGTGCTCCTAATTGAAAAAAACTAGCAACCATTAATGATCCATTTAAAAAGCAAAAAAAGATGCAATTATTTGTGATTGAACGAATTTTTCACGTTGACCATCGACGCATATTTTGATTGAAAGTAACTTTCCGTGTGGAACATGAGTTAATATCCCTGTAGATACTGTGTGATAGAAGCCACCTCATTGAACACGAAGTAAACGAGCTTAGTCATCCCGAAGCACAAGCAAAAAGCAAACAATGAAAGTCAATGTGACTTTCTGTAGGATTAAAAGTCAATGATTTAATTCTTTTTTTCTCTGGATCGTGCCAAAGAGATTTCCACCTGTTATACTTCAATTAATGTCGCATAGAGAAATTCATTGCTGTCACGATTGCCTAATGACAGTGTAACACAAATGAGTGCGCTTGAAAAAACAAAAACAAAAACAAAACATATTACTAAAAACTCCTGAGTCACGCTGTACAGAATTGCGCTAATTTCATTGCTATTTTAACCGGAGAAAATGGAGAGGCTAATGTGTGGCCTCATGCAAAAATGATCATAGCAACAGCAACAATTTAATGAGTTGATAACCTCTATAATCATAATCATCGTTACCGACACCAAAATCTCGAGATATTTCTCATTCACGGAAATAAACGAGCTGACTTTTTTTTTCTTTCATTTGGATTAATCAACACCTTCAATGCCAAAAGTATTTTAGACGCAAAAAGTATTTTCGCTTAACGTGTGTAGGCGATGGAAAGAGTAACAGGCATTCCTCAGAGTACATGTATCACTGCCAAGACACAGTTATTGGTCGCACCATTTCGCGAAAAACAAAATAAAGGTGCGAAAAAAATATATATATACGGTGAATAAAGTTCAAGTAAAGTACCAAAAATGTTATCAAACACCCTTCTGCGCTGAACGTATTTATAAAGCTTGAGGTTTGTATTTCATGACAGAAAATATTTCGTTCAAGTGTGTTGTTTAGAGCTTATTCCGAACCTCTGACAAAACTCTGTATCTCGAGCGCAATATTGCCACTAAGATCTAGTTTTGTGATAAAATCACGTATGTAGTGCCCTGTACAGAAGATTGAACTCATTATGGTGACGCTGAGAGACTAGCTTGCTGAGAATCACTGCACAGTACAATGAGCTTAAAGAAAATAATTATTATTTTCTTGCTCCGAAACGAGACGCACGGTTTTGTGTTTACTAAGCTTAGTTGAGTGTGGCAAAAGTTGACAGTTCTGGCGCATGAAGCCTAGATTAAATTTCTAACAATAGGATTCGTCCACGACGATTTTAATGAGAACTGATACACAGCAAGATTGGTCATAGAAGTTCATATAACAAAAGAACGAAATATTCGACCGGCGGAAACAGTTGCACTGACATTTGGATTTATTTAATGGAAAACGACTTCTCACAGTTCATGTAGAGCCATTTTATGTTTTTATTTCAACGTTTCATATTCAGATTATGTTTTTTTTATTTGGCATTGTGTTTTGCATTAAAAAAAACAGTTTTCCGATTTGATATTCAAAACAATGAAGTAGTACATCGACTGAGATCTTTCCAAAGACATATTGTTGAAATTATGAACAGTAAAGAGAAAGAATGATAGCGTCGTAGCAATTAGTTTGATTTGACAATTATTCCACCTGGGCTCCATCTTGAGAATATCAAACAGAGCATTTTGATTTTAGGAAAAATGGAATGTCATTAAAAACTGGCCTGGTTAGTCATTCGAAAGAAACTACAATGTCTTTTGGCAACAGACTATGCTGTTGGGATGATCAATTGAAATATTACGAAGGGCGGTGAATGCATTACTAGTGTTGCATTTTGTTAGACAGTGATCACTAAAGGAACTCCGACCCCCCCCTCTCACAAAAAAGCCCAAATGCTCCCAGCAATAAACTGAACTCCCTCTAAAGAACCTACGTAGGAAAGAATTTTTTTTCTCAACAAACGAAACAAAAAACATTTTTTCTGGACATAATTTTGGGTAAATATTTATATTTTCAGCCCTCTAGCTCCAAACTTGGAGTTTGTACACATGATACTAATATAGTCGGCCAGCCAAACCAACAGAAGAAACCTATGTTGACAGTTTTGTTTGACAGTTTCTAATATATCGACTGAGTTTTTTTCGAAGACTTCGATCAAATTATGAACAATGGAGAGAAAAAAACAGTAATGGCTTCCAATGTAGTTAGTTGTCTGTGACAATTATTTCCCTTGGATACTATCTTTAAAATACCAAGAAAGGCATTTGCTTTTAGGAAAAACAAAAATTAAAGTTTATTAAAAAAAAAGATATGCGAATTCGAATACCAACAATGTCAATTATCAAAACATTAACACTTTGAGCGTTAAGGTTTTTTTTTTTCGGCCCATCGGGTAAAGTAGCGAAAACGTCAATGAATATTCTTCGATATTGAACTTGGTGAACCAAACCACAACTCATATAATTACCATGTCAATCTGGAGATTGCAAAACATTTAATGATAATGACAGACGTCCAAATAATTGCTGGAAAATCTTAGATATGTTGATGGCGTATACGAGATCGATCATTTAGAACAGTATTAAGACAGATTAATGGTTTTGGCAATGTTAAGGTTTTTCCATAGAAAAATCTATTTAAAACGATGGGAACGCATAATAGATAATTTGATTAAGGAACATTTATTCAATAAAGTTTTATAAATGAAGTGTTTGCAGCACGTAATAACGCAAACGCTAACGCGTTAAGATCTCGTGGGTTACCAACGTGATAATCCCACCTTTTTCTCCCGAAACACTCTCAGGCGAGACATTAATAACAAGTTGCTTCAGATTCCATCGCTGGGTTTTCAGGGAAAGACGAAAATATATGTTTGTTGAATCACCAGGGCCCCGATCAACCAACCCTACCAAACAATAAGCAAGTTTCATAACTATTTACCGCTTCACTGACTTGTTTATATTGTCAGCGCAACTGAGCACACCATTCTGCTTGGAACCTTGCAAATTTGCCTGAGTATCCCACAGGACATGTTGTTCTGAGAATGTAAAGAAAAATATTTTTGGAGATCATAAGAAATTATAGAATCTATCGTGTTTTGTTTGTTTTGTTTTTCTTTTCAAATTGTATCTGCACTACAGGACATACCATTTGGTTTGGAACACTGTAATCTTGTATGAGTACTCCACTACACATTTAAAAAAAAAAATATTTAAGAAAAAATTAAATCTCTTTCAATATTGTGTCAGCGCTATTGAATACTCTAGGGAAATTTGAACGAAGTTATCCCCTGGGCATCAGCCATAACATATTTCATTTTAAATATCAGTAATTTGGAAAAGAAATTTAATTGAATATTTTATATTTTTGTATAAACTTTGCAGATCCGCATGAGTACTCAACTGGACATCTGAAAGTGTTTTATTCCGATTTTTAAACATTTTCACCGAATATTTCTCATGGAATTTTGTGCTTTTGTACTCTTTTATTCCTGTATCAGCGGTACCGGACACACCATTTGTCCTGAAAAAAAATTTGTAAATTGGCAAGAGCAGACCAGTAGACATCTTTTAAGAACAAATTTTTCGTGATTTTTAGAAAATTCCAATAAAATCCTTTTAAAGGGTACTTTGTGTGTGTGTGTGTGTGTGTGTGTGTGTGCGTATTTTTTTTAATGGATTTTTTTGTGTATTTGTGTGTCAGTGTTACCAGAGATACCATTTGAGCTGAAACCTTGCAAATACACATCAATATACTTTTTAAAAAAAAGACCCGTTTTCACATTTTTGAAAATAAAAAAAAGAATTTTCGTGTTCTTCTGGGACTCTTCAAAACTTGTGTCAATGGTACTCTACACATCATTTGGATTTTGCGAATCAGCATTTATACTACGCTAAGCATCTGAAAACAGCTTTTTATTTGATTTTTAGAAATTGAAAAAAAAGGGGATTTTAGTGATTTTTGAACTCTTTTATTCTCATGACAGTGCTACCGCACACACCATCTGGCTCAGAACTTTGCAAACTGACAGAAGTACCAAAAATAGTGTTTGTGATTTTTAGAATACAAAAAAAAAACCCAACTAAGAACCAAAAAACTAGGAGTTTGTCGTGGTTTTTAAACTCTTTCAGTATTGTGTCAGTGCTACCAGAGACTTTTTGGCCGAAAATTCGCATAAATATCCAAAATGACATTTTTCTAAAAATGATCTTTTGGATTTTCAGAAATTAAACAAAAAAAAGTATTCTTTTTGATCGATTTCTTTTTGTGGTACGGCAGGACACAGCATATGACCGAACACTTTGCTAATTCGCCTGAATTATCCACCAGACATCTTCCAGAAATGCTTCTATTTTGTTTTTCTTAAATTTCTTTGTTTTGATTTTTTCTTTTTCGTTTTTATTTCGGACTTATCAAATCTTGCATCAGCGCTACCGGACACACATTTTAGTCTGGGACATTGCAAATCCTCATGAGTACACTTTTTATAAATGTTTTTTTTTAATTATTTCTGGAAAAAAATGCTTTCTTAAGGTAAAATATTCTTGGGGCCTGAGTATCGCTTTTTCAAATTAATGAGAAGCAGTAAATGCACGTGCAAATGCACGTGCGTGTATACACCTTGATCTCATTTCCCCAGCAGGTAAAATCAGGTAAAGAATGTTGACAGTAATAAAAAAAAAAAACTAAACATTTTCCTAATATTTGAACCAGTGTTTCCCAAAAAATGAGTTCATGATTCCGTACAGTGTCACATCAAGATGATTGGGATTGAAGAAATTTCGTTGAAATCTTCCTTTCTTTTCTTTACTCTTCTTTTTCTTCTTAACGAATAATTATTTTAGGATTCTTCTCTTATTAATATTCTCATTTTGGTTTGATACGAGCAATGAGACACTTTTTTCTGCCTAATTTATGGAAGTATTCAATAACAGAAAACTAATCTCTAATGAACAAGTTTGCTAAGATAGCTTTGTAAAAAGGAACCAAGTCTTCTTTGCTGTCATCGACTTGACAAGTTCATATGAGCGTAAGACCATCTGGGGATTGAATTCACAGTTTAATCTACGAGCTTGCTAAACATCATTCCACGAGAGGCGTCTAAATCTTTATTTACTAAGATTATCTTTGACATAAGGCCACATTAATAGGACCCAGTGATAATCGAGATAAATACCCAAGGGATTTGCAAGTTCGTTAATATTCACGCTGAAGGATACAGTCGAGTTGAACGGTACAGTCAGTATTGCTTCTCGTATCTCCTGCTCCAAAGACTACCGTCCCAAATTACATAAACATAATCTTAACACTTACGCAGTGCTATTGGAAAGTCAGTAATGTTGGGGTATCGGATGGAAAAGGATGCAATATTTATAACTCACTAGGAAGGATTACACTTCTTTTTGGGGGCAGCTCAACTTGAATTTTACCCTCTGCAGTTGGCACTAGCTGGTTATTTACAAAGATTAAGTTAGTCTAGCAGAAGGTCACATATTGCAGACTCAGTGAGGAAATAATTATTTATAGCTTACCAACCATTGGTTTACATCAAATGATTAGGTAGAGTACAGATAAAAATATTCCTTATTCAGTTTAAATTCTACTCTTGGCGGCAATTGATAAAAGGTGATTATCATGTTCATTGAAGAATTATCTTTTTACATTGTGTTTTATTATTACTATCTACTAGAAATAAAATAATCAACATACGTGAAATGAGATTTCCTACTTCCAATTATATTTTCTAATTAGATCTTCCATTAAACTATAAAGAAGATTTGTAAACATCTTTGGTTGTTGTACACAAAATATCGTTTATGAATAACAAGATGGAGGACGTTATTGACCATAAAAAACGGTAAATTTTTAATCATAATGGCCAAATTGAAGTAATGGCCTTTTTCAAATGATTTTTTTAATGATAATATTGGTGGCTGTGCATGATATGTGCCCAATGATATATTCTAAAAGTTTATATTATCTTTTTTAGAGCTACGATACCTTTTTTTCAGAATTATTTTCATGTTTGAACAAGCCTATGATTTGTATAGAGTTCAAAATTCCAAAATGAAAAAAAATAAATGAGTATAGTAGCACTAGAAATAACAAAAATATCAACTTTTTGAAGCTTATCATGCACAGATATCCATATGCCATCTCCATTAAATTTAATACTGTAAAATCACGAATTATGGTCTCTATAATAATGCTAATTTCATTACGGATGTGAAGTTCGAAATACTTGAAAATATGATTATCCGTCAGGGATGATAGTTGAATTCTATAGATGTTATAGGGCTTCAATTGTCTTAGGGTTAAACAAAATCGGTTGACAGCTGAAGGTTGACAACATCATGAAGCATTTCATGCGGAATCAATTTTCAAAACATTTTAATCTTTCATATTGCTCTTATGCGACGTGATATGATTGCTGTTGAAATCCTAGAGTCAGCAAAAGTGTTTGAACCGTTTTCTTTCGGCCATTGTAGGTTTCGGCCTACTTCGAAGTTTATGATTGTTCCAATCGTAAATCTATTGAACCACTTCGTACAGTTGTTGTGTTCTATCAAAATGCTTTGTCGACATTATCAGCAGCTTGAGCAGCATCATGTCCCGATTGGAAATAGCACTTTAGAATTACTCTAACCTTTTAGATAAACACCATTGCTGATCAGGACCAGAAAAATTGTCAATAATAACGAATGTAATTTCAATGCAAATAGAATCTGGAAAGAAAATGGGAAATATCTCACTTCAAGCATTTTCTATTGATAATTTTATGCGTATTTTTCAGCTCTATATTCCAGGAAGTGTACGATATCTAGTCTCTTTTATCTCATATCATTTCAAGTTCTGTTTAAAAAAATAAACCTTTAGCTGAAGAATGACAAGAAAACCTGAATACATGCACATCAGAAGACAATGTTTTTTTGTTCGGGTTACAACTTGAATTTGCACGTGAAAATAATTTTACAGTCGTTGACTTTTCTTCTTAAAGTGAACGATTATCAATGTCTGCACACCTAAATAAAATTTTACTAATTTTATTTTTCATCTCCGTTTACTTGCTTTTTATTGCAAAACCCAGTCCGTTGTTACATTATTAAATAGGCATTATGAATCGAATATAAAGAATGAGCTTTCGAAGTGACCTGATCTCGTTTGATAAAAAAATGTACCTAAATAAACGACTACTTTGTTTCATGCTCAAATCATACTTGTTCATTCACCATACTAAATGTACTTGTTACACTCAAGCCCTGACCAGCAGGATCCTTTGCTGCTTATTGATATCAGATAAGGGTTTGTGTGATTGATTGATCTGAGCTACAAAATATTGACGAAATGTTCAGTATGTGGTTATGTAGACCCACCTAAAGATCCTTTTTCAATTCATAATTACTAAACATATCAGGAATATTTCTTGATTAAAACAATGAAAAAATGGTTTAAGTATGATCAGTAAACAACTTATAATATCTTTCCAAACGTATGACATAAAGTTAGTCCTATGGCAGCATATTCAGTGAGTGGAGTTCATTATCTTTTTCGTGGGAGAAAGAGTATTCTGTATCCGATGTCCCTAGGCGAAACATTGTCATTACATAACTGTCAGTCTATATGACCTGTAGACTAATCATTGCACTGGAGTAGCTATGCATATTTATGAAATTTAGCTTCGTTTGACACGGGACGAAATGGTTTGGAACTTTAGGAGAATTAAACTGACTGATTTCCGAGACGAGCTCGCTGAGTTTCACTCTATTAAAAGGCACTTGACTTGGTTGTATGAGTTGATATTAAGTTGAATGTCTTTTAGAAGCCGTTGACTAAAACTGCCAGCTTTTTTTTTACTGGTCTGGCTTGCTATAGATGTATGTTTATTTTTCAAAATTATTTTATTGTGCTGTTCAATTAGCAATGCCGTTTTATACGACATTGGATCCTAGTTTGCGACAGGTGGCGTTCATGTTTTTTTGTTGTTGTTGGAAATTCAGAATTTTTAGTGCCCAACAGAACGCTAAGATAGGTAAAATTCATTGAATTTAATTGATCACCTCCCTCCTTTCAACACGGCATGCTGTCAAAATACAATGGCGAAATGATGGTTTGTATTAGTTGACTAACCAGACCTGTTTTTGATAGCAATCAGTTAATAACCAGAGTGATTGATCACTGAATTTGAAACTCTTTTTTCTCATTTCCAGATCTTCTATTCATCCTCAACGTGAATGAACGTATGCATTTTAATTAAACGTATTAATAAAAATCGCCCTGTTCAAAGAAATAGGAAAACAGTACTTGACATCAAAGAAAGTCTGAAAGATTGTGCCAAATAGCTAACCTTGTTTTATATACTGTTAGAATGTGCATCAAAACATGAATTTTCGACCTAGCTTGACAGCTGAAAAATATAATTAGCCCTAGGCGAATGTTAGTCGAGGGAGAACTGTCATTCGGTTATTTCTTCACGAAATTCATTTTTCAAAGGTCAACATGTCTTGAACTCTCTGTTTTTTTATGGTTCTATTTTTCTATCTTTTTTTCTCATCCTTGTGAGATTAAGGCATTAATTTTTTTGTGGTGTTGGGGGAGTATTTTTACTCGGACATTGCTGCTTGTAATTGGTTCCCCGAGGATATTTCCGAAGCAATTCAGTATGAGAGTCAGATGTACAACATCCGAAAGACCTTGGAAAAGACAAAAAAGGAAAAGTCATCGCCAAAAGGAAAAAAAGCACATTATTAGAAATGTGTAAATAAGGAGAAGAGTAGAGACAATAAGGAAGAAACCAAGAATAGAAAATTAATATATATTTATATTTGTGCATGTCTGTGTGCGTGTTGGTGTGTTTATTGGTATGGATTATGGATGATATAAAGGTGAAACTACAATATCGAAAAGCATGCTGAGACAAATGATTCTTTTTTCCGTCGCTTTGCTCAATATGGAACTTTGTCAAGAAACTGAGGTGTCACAAGAAACTGGATTTTTTTAGTGGATTCGAGTTGCTGTAGTTAGTGGTAGTAATTAATTGAGTGGAAGACTTTGAAGACCATATGTGTAGTAAGCTCTGTACGGAGTTGTATGTCTGGGCCTTAGGGATGTCATTTTCCAGACGTCAAATGTCTGTTATCGTGTGTGTAGATTATAGTGGGGTCACAATTCCATTTCTGTGTGCATTAGCTGTCTAAATCAATATGTTTCAATGATTCTGTTGGTTAGTATATAGAGTTATGTGAAAAGCATATTTTGCACTTTTTGACTTTAGCATCAATTGGAAAAAAAATACAGCAACACCAAACATGGTTATCTTATATACCATTGAAAAGGCCGTGATGAGCCACTCATTTGCAAAAAATGAGGAATTTCTGTGTGAATAGATATATTGCTTAAATTCAGCCTTAATGACTGTCCAGTTCCGTATTCCAGAAGTAAGATATCGGCCTCCGGGTCTGAAGTGAAGGTTTCAATTCTGCCCTGCGGAACTGGATGGGATAATTGAAAGTCTATAAACGAGAAGAAGAGATGTAATACATCGAAACAGCTGTCTGTGCATGACACAATAATTATCTCTCTCTCTCTCTCTATATATATATATACATATAATTCTTGTGTATAATTATTTCGTCAACTGACCGGGCACAAAATAAAGATATAGCAGTTATACGAGGAGCAAGCACTTATATCCTGCATTATATAGTCTTCAATTAGGTACATGACTGTAATGCTTCGTTGTTCCAGTTACATAAATTTTCGGATGAACTATCGAGGGATATTTTCAAAGGTTATTGTCTCAAAAATCGAAAGACTGTTTATCTGGAAATGTTCTTTTTGACATGATAGTGTACCACAATTCTATTCCTAATGATCGTGTTAACTGAGCAGGTGTCAAAAGTTGAAAAAAAAAACATAATTTTCCTCAAGGTTTCGGTAGGACAGATTCCATGTATGGTAAAAAATAGGCAAAAATGTCAGAAACGAGAAAAAACTTTAAAAATGCTACCTATGTACTCGTTTATGGTTGTGCTCAACAAATATTTCTTTGCAAGTTAGATACATTGTTACAAAGCTAATGGAACACTTTTTCTATCGATATGCTTAAGTATACGCATCCATCGTGGAAGAAATAGTCGATAACGAGAAACAGGTATCCTTGAAATTTCTTCCAAAAATTTCCAGATACCTGGCTTTACGTTTTTTTACCGTAACTTGCCAAACAGATACAAATCGATAACATCATCATCGTCATTGGTCTCTTAACGTCTGCCGTTAGACATACAGGACTCGCCACACTTCTCTATCATGGGCGTCGCAGAGCCAGTGCTTTCTGAATTTGTCTAGCTCCATCTCTGCCGGCCTTGGTTTTGCATGTGATCTCCGGGGATCCATGTTGTGAGTCACTATGACAATTGTTTGTCTGCCATTCTTGCAATATATCCAGCACATTGCCATTTGAGTTTTCGAGTAGATCCTATCATGCCTCTGATTCCTGTTTTCTTCCTGATATATTGTGCTGTCTTATAATCTCTCCGAATGAGGTTGATCATGATTTTCTCATGTGCACGCTGCATGCTTCTCAGTTTATGGGTCCGTCTCTTGGTAAGGTTCCATGTTTCAGCTCCATAAATGACTGTTGGGAGGATGCATTGGTTATATACCCTTCTTAAGATAATTAGGATCTTCTTGTTTTTTAAGGGTGGGTTTGCTCTGCCACAGACTTGCTATCCTATAGTGATTCTTCGCTTGATATCTTCTTCTTTTGAGGGTCTCATGAAGAATAGTTGTCCTACGCAGATTTAGTGGTCTGCTTTTTTCCAGTTCTGTGTCCTTGATTTTGATCTTAATGTTCTTATTTCCTACATGGTTGTTGCATATTATTTTCGTCTTACTGAAGTTCATGCGTAGGCTGTGACTGTACTAATGTTGCAGCACTTCGACTTATACTAGATCTACACCTTGTAGAGTGATGGCCTCCATGTCCTCAGGGATTTTGATTGACTCGAAGGAGTTTTTGAAGTCAATAAATGCTACAGAGATTGGTTGCTTATATTCTACTGCTTCTCCTTTCAGTAGATCCATTGAATGCAGGTGGTCCATGGCCGAGTTGCTTCTTCTAAAACCAGTTTTAACTATTGGTTGGTTTCCATCTAGTGTGTTTGTAATTCAGTTGGTGATCATTTTTGTGTAAAGTTTGCATATGCAGTTTGGTAGGCTTATAGGCCTGTAGATGTTGATATCTTTTGTATTTTTTATATAAAAGCATTATGATTGCAGTGTTCCAATCATCTTAGGCTTTACTCTGTTTTCAGCACAAGTTGAATAGGACAGCCAGTATCCTGGTGATGATCTTACTCGCTTTTCTGAGTAGGTCGATGGTCATATTACCTGGTCCAAAGGCCTTACCTTTCTTTGTCTAATGGCTTGCTCCACCTCCCACAGGATTACTTCTGGGAGATCTTTGAGTTGATTGCTCGTGACTTTCATACCCTCTTTTTTTTTGGTAAATCTTTTGGCACATTCGACAATCCCGTCTCTGTCTGTTGTTAGATCTCCATTTTCCTCGAGTATGCTGGTTATTTGCTTTTGTCCTGAATTGAGGCCTTTGTTTTAAAGCCTGACCTTTTTCGAGAGTTGATTCGATCATTGCCGTCATGTATCTCTTTCTGTCTTTCCTTTGCTTCTTCCTGGTTGTTTTATTTAGGTTTGGTCCGTTGCAAAGCAGATAGAATCCTCTTCGCAACAACACACACACACACACACACACACACACACATATATATATATATATATATATATATATATATATATATGGGGCAAACTCGATTTATGCAGCAGCCCCATTTTTTAAAATTGTTTGTTCTATTTACCTTGTCTAAGTTGAGTGATATATCAACTGTGTGATGACGGGAGATTGTTTCAAATAAGTTTCTCTATGATATAACGTGATTCATAATTCATTCTGTCGGATGACATATATATTCATTTCTTAATACATAACTGTTGCTTTGCAAGGAGCGAATAGACCAAAAATAAACGAGATGAGATTTTGGGTTAGAAGCAATTATTTAGGCTTCTGTATTACTTGTGGCTGTTGAGTTCACCCCCCATATATATACATATATATATATATATATATATATATATATATATATATATATATATATATTGATGAATAATTCTGCACACCATGGATTTTGGAATTATGTTGGCCAAAGAATAGATAGTACGAAAATGATTATAACTCGATTCTGTTGACTCTACATGCCTTTTTATATCTTTTATTGTAAAAATGAATCACTCATCAATACTTTCCCCAATGATAGATAACATGAGCATGTTTAGTGTAATCAAATTGTTTAACCTATGGAAGACTTAAGCCGGATTTCAATCGATGCCCTGATATGGTAATCGAGGTGGAAAAACATACCAAATATGTTTTCACATCCTTGGGTTTAATAACTATCAGAATCAATAAATCAATTCTTTTGACAGATCATACACACGGGAGTAAAATGTTGGGGAACTGCGCCCTCGCTATTGATTCAAGATTTGATTATTGGAAGATTGAGCTCAAAAGGAGGGATCTATTCTAGTTGGATGCGATGACCTGGTGTTAGAAAGGTTTATTCGATGGGTTGAAGTCAGTGATGATGAATTGATCACGTGCATTGGTCATCTGGTGATTGTAGGCATATGAGGGTCTGTAATCTCGGTGAATAAATGATAGTGTCTTAGTTTATATTCGTGTGTGTGTAGCTGTATGTAAATAATGAATAAAGGATATGTACTTTAGTATTTGGAGATCAATGAGGTTTGTTAAGGTAATGTTTTGCATGAGCAACTTGTGTTGTATGATCTTGCTAGATATGAATTAATGATAAAGCAGCCTGGTCTCTGAAAATTTGTATTACTTTCTGGAATGACATCGACTTCTACACATTTTCTTCTATGTTTTTGATGTTCATTTTTTATGATGTGGATGTGTTGCAAGTCGAAAGTAAATGCCATAAAGAGGAAATAACTCTGAGGAATGCATATAGAAGTTAGAAACCGACGCACTTCAAGTAACGGTAACACGTCAGTTCCTGACTATGTTCTGTATCGGGCAAAACGTCAAAATAAATAATCATTTATCCAAGCAAGCTTTCCAATACTGTCATTTCATTTTCCCTGCTTATTTCTGTCTCTCTCACACACATATATTAATGTAAGTGTATATGCATATATGTGTATATCAGCGCTCTTGCTCGAAGACTGAATACACAATTGTGTGCCGTTCTTCTTGTGTCAACCTTTTCACACATCCAACATATACATATATATATATATAGAGTGTGGGCTCCCAAAACTTCGGGGGAGCTTGAACATTGATGAATCTGTTCGTCTCCCATCATCTTTTATTCAAACCTAATTATATTTATATACCTTGAACTTGCATCTTATAGATCAAGAGCCTGTCACAACCTAACGACCCAGACTATTACTATAGAAACGATATTTATTCTCATGTGATGCTATACATAATTGGCATTTTGCCACTGATAGATTAGCTTTGTAAATAATTAGAACACCTCACTGTTCTCACAGCCCTCATCTAGATCCCCTGTGACTTACCTGGCTGTGAGTGAGAAGAGATGAATGGAAGAAACTCGCAATGGCACGAATGTCAGTAACCTAGTTTAGAGAACCCATATAATTTCAATGTTCAATGTTTAAATGCTTGAATAAAATGATGTTAGAAACACGACCTTTGACTGAAAGGTTAGCAAGCAGTTCTTGTCCTAAAGCAATGCCCATTAATATGTCCATAAGTGTTGGGAACCCGATCTATGTTGTATGTTCAACCAAATAAATACCTAAAATCGTCAGTTCAGAGAGCGCTTGACGCTAGCTGATACTTACTTGATTAATCTCGTAGTCTGATACACCGTCGCTGTAACCTTTTACCAGACTAGATTAATGAACGAAAATATACAACATCATGTGTCAGAGGTTTCAAAGAATGGCAATCCGTTACATATCTAAAAAAAATAGAGCACATATCTGTTCCTTATATACAATAAGGTTAGATAAACAAAAAAGTCCGCAGCCTTAAACAGTTATTAGCAGATCTGGGATTAGAATTTTACATTATGTAATATTCGATCTATGAGATTAATAGAGAAACGTTAGGTTGAGTGCATTCCAAGGAAATTAGATTACATTTAAAAAATTGTTGTGAGAGGTAAATTCAGTTTGTCATCATTAGTTTTAGGGTATATCGATGTACCTATGTTCATAGATTATATTGATTACGGTGGTGTAATATTTTTAAAAAAATTTTTACCGCTTCAACAAACCTTCCAATCTCTACATCTAAATTATGTGACAGATCCTTACATTTCCTCTAGAATGAAATTTCTTTTCCGAAATTTCCTTCTGTGGTGGCACGCTTCACGGCTCTATGGTCCCTACCCTGAGTGTGTTTGGCAGTGTAATGTAATATGCCTTTGAAAGGTTGCTAACCTGTCTGACATAAAACAAATCAATTTTTTCTTTGACACCAACAATCTTCCATCTTCATGGTAGGGATGACAAAATGCAATTTGAACCTCCGATGTTGTGATTGATAATTCTATTTTGATTTAGGATACAGGGAGAATGGGTGATGAGCTTCTTTTGAGGTCAAACAATACATTTTTTGAGGTTAAATCAAATTGTGTAACGCCTACCTTTCTTTTTTGAACATACAACTATGACGATCCGTCTTCAAGCCATGCTGTAGCGTTCAGCATGTAAGAAAAATCCAACTTGATCTTAATTGATTGTTCCAGGAATTCAGACTTGCGTCGAATTTATTTTTCCCACATATATCAATATAATCTTTGAGGCGATTACCAACATTGCAATATTAACCTAACTTGTCTCACAGACGAATTCACTAGTGTACTGAGTTCGATTCTCATTTAAGAACCATTCAAACTAAACATTGCAAATTCCTGTTGCTTATAAGATTATGGAAAAATGTAATGCTTCATTGATGTTTAAATGATATTTACTTCATTTCACTTTCTTAATAGCTTTTAAATGCAATTCTGTGTTATGCTTCAAAATGCACTTAATAGACAACAATGTATCAGTATAACTCGTCTCTTCAATTTTTCAAGCCACATCTATACCTCAGGATAACCTACTTAATGTATATTTCCGAATCATCGCTTGAAAATGGTTTAAGTCCCCACAATTAGAAAGCGTCAACGGAAACTGTCACAAAAAATGTCAGCATAGGTTGTTTCAGTGTTCACCCTATTCTACCTGTGCATGAAAGTATGTAAATTGAAGGTCTAAAAACAGCTCTAATTAATCTATAAGGCTGAAAATGTGTTTCAACTCCTCAAATCTCTTTTTGAAAATTTGAAAAAAAAATTCTGCCTTTAAAAAGGTTCTTAGTGGGGGCTCAATCTGTCATGAAATTTTATGCTAATTTAGTCCCTGGTTTGTGCCTGGCAGTCTAAGGGTTGGTCTCGCTGGCTGACTATGCATGTATATATCACACATACAAACCACACCAATGGAACTGGAAGGCTGGAAATCTCAACATTCACTCTTTATGCCTAGAAAAAAAGTGTTTTTTTTTCAATGATTCACAATGATTTAATCCACAACATAAATGTTAGTTTGTCCTTAAGTCTACATCTGGCAGGGTTTTTTTTCAAGAATTGGGACTATTTAGTGATCATCACCAGTAAAACGTGGAAGACATGAATTCTCCCCTTTTCTCAAATATTTCAATTGATCATCCAAAGCATAGCATGCTGCCAAAAGACTGATTATGTTACAGTTTCTATTCAGTGACTAAACAGACCTGTTTTCTTGTTTTTCGATATTTCTTTCGTGTTATTTTGTCTGAGGAAGAAATAATTCACCATCGAAAATGAGTTATTTGAAAAACAATGTAATGAGGGTTTCTCTCTACGGTTATTTTGCTTTTATTTTTATACTCCCAGAAGTGTGTTTCAAGCAACGGTAGCCAAATTAACAAGTTCGATCGATGCGAGACAATGCCAACAAAATGATTACAAAAAAAAGAAAAAAAGAAAAGAGAGAGTGACGTACGTACAAAACGAAGGTTAGAAACCCAGGTAAAGGGAGGAGGGATATAAAGGAGTGTGATGAGGTTCAGACAGAAATTTAATCGACGAGTTGTGAGCGAGAAAGAAAGAGAATGAAAACAGGGTTAGAAAGAAAGGTTCAGGAAAAGAGAGGAAGAAGATGGAGACCAGTGAAAGAAGGCAGGAAGAAAAATGAATAAAAATGGATCAAGGGAAAGAGATATACTAATCGCATAACCAATATAAATGAAAGTGAGATGAAAACAATCGAAATATTTATTGGTTGATAAAAAGAGAAAATTTTATAGAATACAAAGACAGAAAAAAAAAGTAGACAACATGACTGTTGTAATAGAATACAAGCCGTCTTGGAACCAACGTCTTTTAGCACCATGCTGTGTTGGGGATGATCAAATAAAACAAAATTGTAGGAAGGGGGTGATCAATGCATAAGTTCTCTCACCTTTTGTTCAGTAGTGATCAATGAAGGAGCCTGAGATGAAATGACTGGCGTAAATCCCACTGGACTCAAGCAAAGAGATCTATTTAGCATCAACTTACATTGGGATTTGAACCCTCTAATTGAAAACCTACTGGGTTTGACATCAAGAAGAAATGTTTTTCTAGACATTAAAAAAAAAATGATGCAGTATGAATGATAATACATACATACATACATACATACATACATACGTACATACATACATACATACATACATACATACATACATAGCCAGCTGGTCAGACCTGCTTAAAAACAGGAGAAATCTATGTCGACTGTTTTTGTGAATTTTTATATATATATACATACATATATATATATATATATATATATATATATATATATATATATATATATATATACTCTCACACACTAAAGTCAAAAGGTCTGCTATCTGATACAGTTATTTGCTGAATTTGAATCTGAATTTGAATGATTAAAGATTGCGTTATATTATATACAAACTTATTTGAGTTGATCCCCCTGCAGAAGCCTCATTTTCTTTAATTGTTTATACAATTTACGAAGTCTTAGGCGAGTGATACATTAACCGTGCAATGATGGGAGATCATCTCAAATAAGTGTCTATATAAAATAATGCATATGCATATCTGTATACGTACTTGCATGTGTGTGTATATACGTACTGAAGAGTGTGTCTGGGGCGTTTTACCATGAAGTGATGATTTTACAAGCGAGTTTCAGAGACCATGACTAGTACCGTGAGTTCGATCCCCGGTAGTTACCCCTCACTTGTGGCAATATTGCAGACAGTATTGTAAATATGAATATGTAGGCACTTCATTACGCCCGTAGCCTAATAGCGAAAATAAAGCATATATGACAAATGTTTATTTTTCAACATGATATCTTTGCTTGTCAATGCACTCAATGATGCTGCATTGAACATTCAATTGCATAATGTTGTCTTCTTTATACGTATTGCAAATGCGGTTTTCTAAAAGGACAAATCATATTTTCCCGACTGATTTTCTTTTGATAGAACAATAACGATGTCTCTTTCATTAGTTTCTTGTTGCCAGAGTTGGCTTGCATTACTTAGGATAAAGTGAACATGATGATAAGGATTAACGGGATTGCCAGGGGTGCATCTACATGGCCCTCAGCTGCTTTACAACACCTTGTATACCAAGTTGGTCATCCATCGAAGTACTGACCAGGCTCAACGGTGCTTAACTTCAGTGATCGGACGAGAACCGGTGTATCCAGCGTGATTTCACCGTAGAAATTTTTCTATCGAGCCGGGCAGTATAAACACTAGACATTTTCAGCATCCCGAGAGAAGGCGTTTATAAATTTATTATGATTACTGTTTTCCCGTATTCAACTGAATCTACCGCCACTAGATTACTTTAGAAATATCAATTGGTTTGTTTTTTTTTCATTGGTAATTCATTTTTTTATCTGTAACAAAACGTGAGAAGAATTGAATTTAGATTGATGTTAAAAATATATGCCCCAATGATAGCCATGAAATATCTCAGCTTTTTCCAGTTTTCTTTGCCATCTTAACAATGCGGTATCTCCAGTTGATATTATTCTCTGTTGCATCTCAAATTCTCTCCTTCTGGCTTAGGATACCTGTACTAGAACTTAACAAAAATGATCGGAAAATAATCTTATTTTTAAAACAATATCTTGATCAAAATAACTTTAAAAGAAAAAGACTCGTATCGCTCAGAATAATAGCTACGGAGTGATTCTCCCCGTTCTTCAAGTTAAGTTTTACATCAGTGCAAAAGGTAACCTCTGAAAATAGAATTTATTCACTCAAATTAATAAGCATATATTTTATTCATGTTGATATTTCTTGAGATCCTACCTAATTCATAATACTGCTTAAATATATATGCCGATATTAGGTTCACCCAATATATATATATATATATTTCAAATTTTAAGAATTTAGGTGAAAGCTCTCAAAATATCAACACAAATGCTATACATGGGTACAAGACTTGGTCAACGAATTCAATATCCTGAATTAATGCAATACTATCCTTTGGAGAGGGGGAATGTTTCTGTCCAGATATAAGTGACACTAAGCATGCAATCACTTTGAATAGTTGCTAATATAAACATTGTAATACCCCCGTTCAATAAGACCCCTTCACTGGTAGCTTGAATAAATTCAACGCCAATGTACAATAGTATACTTCGTCTCCTTAAAAGTTTTACTCTTGAGCATCTACTAATTTTACAAAAAAAGTACCAACAACAGTCCCTTCTACATTCAGCTGACATGCCTTATTCATATTCCTTGAAATTTTGGTCGTACCTTAGATTTTTTCGAAGCTACTTCGATCATAAGAGTCACTTGTACAGTGATGGCTTGTAAGCTGTTGTTGCAGTTCATGCCGGTAAAATTAGACCCACCTTTCGACCTCCACCGTCATGGTCTTGGTGTCAGGATAAACTAATTAGGTAAATAAGTAATACAACTTGACATTGCTTTTTGGAAAAGAAAAAAAAAGACTATACGTGTACATTACTTTAAGATTCATTAACATTCAATTTTGTTGGACAACTGTGGATAATTTTTTTTCTTTCTAAGTAAATTATTTCATTTATGCTGTGATATGCAAAATGATTTTGGAACGTTCCAATTTATATGTAACCATTTCAAAATCAATTTGAAGTGAATGGATGGTAAAAAAATACGAACGAGTATAATAGAAATCATTAATTCAAAGAAATGACACACAGGCCCGGGAGCTAAATTCAGCCAGCTCCTAATACCGGTTTTCTAAAATGTCTGAAAACGGACGACTTCGAAATTAAAAAGGATCAATTTTTCCAAAATGCCAATCGAGGGGTATTATCTAGCGTTAGTGATTGGATCACACAACAATCAACAGTGATCACCTATTTAGATTCATTCAACAAAATTTAAACAGTAACAACCCCTTTCTTGAGAGGAAAGGGTTGCAGCATTGAAAAAAAATTCCAGAAAATTGAATTCATTATCCCAAACTACTCATGATATAGAAACATCGGTACCCTGTATATTCTTCGAAAAGCAATTTTATTAAATTTGGATAAAAGCTCACAAGGAAAAACAAATGTATCTGGGTAATAATTTGGGTCAATTACCTCAATTTTGATGTTATGCTTAGTAAAACTGAAACACTAACAATCAAAGAGGGGCAGTGTTATTATTTAGCGAATAGAGATGGTCGGTACTAAGCAAGTATGCAACCAGAGTAAATCGTTGAAAACATGAACATTACAATACGCTTATTATAGAAGTCCTCGATTGGTAGCTTGAATAAATTGATCTTATTAGATGTTTCAAGTCCTCAAACTCCCGAAACTTAAGATCGTCGATATCATGGAACTGACTGTCCAGAATTACAACCCCTCATTTAAAGACTTGTAATATCGATCATAGGAGATCTACAGAACTAGAATCAGAAATAACGCCCCAGGAGTCTTCATACTTAATGGTCGGTGGGACAATTTGAGTTCATGCTAAGGTGGCCGATAAACGCTCCTGATACACTACAAAGCAAACTATTACTAAGTAATAACACGGAAGAAAAGCAATATTATTTTCCTATATAATGTACATTTTTCTGGTGACTTCCAGTCGCCCACAGTCTATAAGATGAGGTGAATTCAGTATTTGTAAAGAATTGAAGGATTCACGATTTATATTGCATTCCGAAGTTAAGTCGTTGATGAAAATTGCTTACCGCCTGAATGAAGGCGCCTCTTTACAATTACCCTCCAAAATTCCGATAGGAATTAGATCTGGCAAACATACAAGCTACGCCCTAACTCTGTCATTTGGAAAAATTGTATAAACAGAATTTATTACAATCTTCCTTCTTCATAAAGTTATGTTTGACATGCTAGTGTTGTAAATCATTACTTATGAGAAGTAAGTTCGATCCTCGCTAGTTGTCGTGTGGCTGTTGTCTTGTGCTGGAACTAAGCAAAACTGAGTAAATATCTATTATAACTTTACAGAAAGTAATTCTAATGGAGCTTTCCTATCTGGAAAGTAAATATGACCCTGCAAGTAGAATCAAGAATTAGATCGCACTAGTCACAAACAAGTGAGGGCGGAAAATAGCCAATACAGATCATTTTGAGCGATTTTCGGATTCTATCAAAAATTGCTTTATAAATTCCTGACCATTCCCGTTGGAAATATGAATGTTTAACGATCCGAAACATGTTTAAATGAATTTTGTGAGACCACTTCACAAAAAATAGTATAGACCAAAATTTTATATGTATACTTCAACGTTCATTTTTTTCCAGAACGTTCGTCAGAAAAGATTCCCCAAATATCTAAAACTAAATGTCCCATATGTTTGTCACTACTTACGCTATCAAGATGGAGTATGAACCTTAATACGTGGAGAATATGCATTCAGTCATATCTGAAACCATCACGGATGGTATTTGATACTTAATTGGTCGTGCGGGGCCACACATTTGTTTTTTTGTGATCAGATTCTTTTTATGTTACGTCAACGACAAGCGTTGAAAGACTTATGATGTGTCAAGCATATCAACCAAACTTTCCCCCAAAATTTGATGAGGAAATATTTTCAGTATTTGGAAAAAATAATGTACATTGAATTACGTTTGAAGAGTAAGAGTTGAATTCATTTCTCCGTTGCTGTTCAAAAACGTCTTTTACTTAATATTTACATACCTTATAATAGTGAAATATAAGGCTAAATCAAAAGAAACAGTCGTTGAAAAATAACGTTGCACCACTCTTTCAATGAGACAACTTGTATTTCGTTGAAGTTAACGTTCGATATCATGGCATTTTTGTCTCAGTTCGAACACAGGCCTTTGGCCTTATCCTGTATTCCTCATTGCAGCACTCACGATACTTCACTGGCTTCACTTAAATCTTATGCTTTACTAAAAATTGCATTACATAAAACGATTGGCAAATAGCGACCTTGTTATAGAATGAAGCCTTCTAAATACTAAACGAATTTATCGACCAGAGAGCATCTTACAATTCGTGCATACGCCAAGCATACTTGCAATAAGAAATTCATAGCTTTCCCTATCCTATAACAAGAAATCGGATCCTATGACTTTATTAACACTATAAAATTTTTAGTTCCATGATATTGCATCCGTAGAATCTCTAGAGAAAGGTGTGGTTACGTGATGTAAAGTTTGACTTATTCTATTGGACTACCTATTATCAGTGGGACAGAATAATCCCTAACTGAACTCAACTTTTAATTGCCATCGATCAATGCATACAATTGACGAGACCTGTGTCAAGTCATAGGGTCTGAACATAGGGAGATTATGATTCATTCTTCTCCCAGAGCCACTAGTACAAATCAAGTGAACATGAAGAAGTATCAGAGTTCTTTTGCGAACTATATCTCTATCAGTTCCCACTTAAAAGGAAAGTTATCAATACAGTTAACAACAGACGCTGATCAAAGGACACGTCTATCATATTTGGTAACACGGTATATCTAAGGGAAATTCCATTTAGGAATACAATGAAAGTGATCAATAAGGTACGCGTTGCAAAGTAAAGTCAACTGAGTACATGTCATGTGTTGATGGAGGGTTGAATATGGAACAGATTTAAAAAGCAAGCAGTAAGCATTTGTGGTTACACTCAAGCGTACGTTCTTCTCCCCCTGCCTTTTCGTGTGGATGGAAGCAATCAAGCAAATTGGAAGAGTATGTTTGTCCTTCATTCGACCCAGGCGATTTGGAATAATAAAATCCCATCCTTTGTTCAATGCCCCTCTCTCTTGCAAAATGACGCCCAGATAAAGTAATGGTTTTCAAACACAGAACGAAGAGTTGCGTTTTATTTTCTACTCGTACCATTTGACAGAAGACCAATTAACGTCGTAGAGATCATAATGATCAGATGCATTTTAATGTCCATTGTTGAACACGGACCTTCCCCGAGATTCACCAAACTCCTCGAGTTCAAGCATCGCAGAGCCAATATCTCCTGAAATTGATTAAATTGTCAAGCTGTCTCATTTTGTGCTGGCCACACATTCACTTATGACCTTTAGAGATCCATGTGGTCTGACATTCTTGCAACAAGTCCCGCCCATTCCGATAGCATTGCAGACAACTTGTTCACAATACATTTTTGCTTGACCATTAAAACATGGATAATAACATTAACAAACCTCCATAAATCAAACGATATCTAAGAGAAAAGAGTAATGCAAAAAACTCTGACAGAAGAAAAAAATCCTTTCATAAAAAAACATTCTTTAAATCAAACCCCAGATCTGTATTTTATAGGCCCATTAGCTTCACAGCTAAGTCGTACGAATATTTTCAAAATAATTCAAATTGGAAAACAAGAGAAAGAAGTCTGATCTGGATGAATGATCTGGTTGATATTGTAAGACATTATCTTTGTGGACTTTTCTCGAGATCTATTTCATTTACGCTAGAGGCCATGACCCATTAGCATGGATACAGATACTCTCAAAATCCAGTGGCTTACTAAGTCTAAACACATCTATGTATTTCGCCTTACGAACTATTACTACTGTATTGAGTCTGTCCAAAAGATGATGCCTCACACATTTGGCATCTTATCAGACTAGACCATTAAATATTGGGGTGCTTACGGTGGTGCCATGGTTAGTAAGTCCTATTAGCAAGCATACAAAGTTCGATCCTAACTTGGTACAGTATTGCTGCGGCATTATCCAAGACGAAGCTAAGATTAGTAAATTTGCAGAGACCTGCCTTATGACAGACATATTTCCTGCTGACTCTAGTGGTCAGTGTACGGGGCACAGCGAAATCTATTGTGAATGTGGATTTTCAAGGTAAGGAGGTTGCGTTTGCTTGAAAGTTTGGCAAAGCTTCATTTTTAAATTCTCTGGAATTTATGTGGTAGTATATTCCATACGAGCAAGACTATTGAATACTGGCTCAATGTGTTAATTACATTGTTAATACTGTAAAAAAAAAAATGAGCAAGAATATTTTAATTCAAAATGAACAAACAGATATTTATATTGATATTCAAATTGGAAATAAAGATTCGGTTTCTTTATTCTATTCCATAACCAATAAATAAACAAGAAGTAAATAAATATTTTTGGTGGTATATCAAAAAGATATATTAAACATATTTTGAGACGGCAACAGCGAATCTAATGCTGCTCCCACTGTAGTGAAACAAGGATTGTCTTATGGTTGATATCTGGGTCCTCCAAAGCGTTGAAGCGCCTTTGATTGACAAACATAGCTGTTATTTTTTCATATCCCTTGGAATATTCCAATAAAAATCCTGTTACCACTTCCGATTGGCCTATATTCCACATGGGATTACTGGGTTGACATGCCAGTCAACAACTGGGGAAATGTAATCGACGATCTGAGTTCAAATTCTGGTGGAGGTAGTTTGTGTTCGTTCTGTGCTAATGTCTTGGGGAACGACACGAATCTTTTTATCTCAAAGGTCAGGTCATGGGTCACAACCTACTCCTGATGTCTGCAATCCAGTACAACAAATAGTATCCCCTCAATCTATTGGGCCATCGTATCCCAAATCAACCGTCTCATAGTTGGAACCGATTGGGAGACACACTTATGTAATATATCACGACATCCTGTTAAAATAAGCGACGAAATTATTTATTCTTTTCAGAGCATCCAGAAGTTTCTTCGGTTCCATTCAAGGATATATTTTTCCTATTTGGTTATATTTCAAGTTATTTTCCCCTGGAAACACGAGTTGTCTCTCCTAATATATATATATATATATATATATATATATATATATATATATATATATATGAAAAAAACGAATTGCAAAGATATTTACCTGATAAAATAAGGCACAAAATGTTGAATTTTACCGGGTATACATCGTTTTAATTTTTACTCATTTATATATAAATAACTCTATGTATTGAGGTAAATATTGAGCACTTTGACGAAACTTCTACAACGGATAAAATCTGTTTTCTATTCCTTTATATATATATATATATATATATATATATGTATATATATATATATATATATATATATATATGTGTGTGTGTGTGTGTGTGTGTGTGTTTGTATGCTTGCAATCTTCCAAACAGGGAATTTGTTTTGAAATTTCGATCGACTTTTCTTGTTCACGTAAATGTTAACAAGTGGCTTCATTCAATGAATATATGTATCAGACGTACAGTTCACATCTACATCTTTTGACTGCACCCTGCCAATCATCAAGATCGGAGAGTGGATTCTAATCGTGTCATATATTTTCGATCTTAAAATTAGCATGGTAAAATTTCTCCGTCACGAAAACATAATGCACAATGCAACTTATAAACAGAACTCTTCCAAGGGCTAGAACCATCAATCAGTTGTTTGATGCATTCAAAATTCAAGAGTAATTGGGGTTTATACATTTCATGAAATAGACTTCAATAATTTGTGATTTGCATACATTGAATCCAAACATGCAATCGTCGTACGTAAATAAAAAGAATAATCAATGCTTGTTTGTGAGCTTCGATCAAAGTACCATACAATATATATATATATATATATATATATATATATATATATATGTGTGTGTGTGTGTGTGTGTGTGTGTGTATGTATATATATATATGTGTGTGTGTGTGTATGTGTGAGTGTGTGTGTGTGAATATTTTTATCAGTTTTTTAATGAATGGCGCACGCTCGATATCGGAGTTAGAAAATATGTAAATAAGTGTTTATAGAAAATTTAGTTCTTCACTGTAAGTATATATATACACATAAATATATATATATACACACACACACACACACATATATATATATATATATATATATATATATATATATATATATATTCATGTGTATATATATTTTAAATACGCATTTGAATAAACTAACATTTTACTTCTAATCGCTTTATGTTGAGCGTTATAAACAGGAAGATTACGGAAGAAGAACCATATTTCATAGAAATCAAAATAAAAACCTATGCTTCCAGTCATGGTTTGTGGTTCAGAACGTTAAACTTCTTAAAATGTATTTTCCATAGAGTTAAATTCTCATGGATTAATTTCCCTTTTTTTTTCTTTTAACTTTGATAACCAAGTGATTAGAAACAAAATGTCTTCGTATATGTATTTATATTCTTTTTCAATTGATAACCTTTCCTCATCTCTACTTTGTTTGTAAGGAATGAGAATTTGGCATAAGAAGCTCTCTATTGGATTTAGAAAGATAACTTCCAATTAAAAGAAAACAAAAGAAAAAAAGAAACAACCTACTGAAGAATCTACGTGTAGTTGGCGTAGGGAGAATCCTGATTGGAAAGCAACAAACAGCTTATATAAAGAAGTGCGTTTTTGTTATTTGATAATTTGACGTCAAATCGTATCTCAACATCCATAGAGTGAAAGGAAATGCTTACACAAAATCAATATTTGAGCCGGGGTGCTGCTCGCGCAACAGCATATCATTCACATTGTTACAGAAGCCATATTCTTCCGATAACTGCCATTTGTGATTTTCTAACGAGGAACGCTGCTTCGCTGAACGTTGATGCTTCGTCGTCATAAACGCAACCGACCTAACTGCATGAAACTCCGACTCAACGGTAATAAATCTGTTAACACGACACCAATTGATCCTTCATTAAATGGCCGTTCTCTGACTACCTAAATTAGCCAGTTGCAGTGAAAGGTCAAAACACGATTTAAGTTGGTGATTTTTTTTCCTGAAACGTCAATGATTTATCCTTGATCTGATACAAGATTTTCTTGCGATTCTGATGAATAGCATAGCATCATTTTACAGTCATAAAGGTATATTTCAAATTGTATGATGTTGTATTCAAATTTTGGTATGATGAATACACTGAGGCGTTCTTCGATATCTTCAATCTTGTGAACCATAAGATAGGCACAGAGTCTTACATGGGGTGAAACGAGTGATTGTCTTGAGCAGAGAGGGTTGGAAAATACGCAGCGTATGCAAGAAATTTACTATCGCTGCCTAATCATAGCTCACTGAGTTTCATCTGCAAATGAATTAAAATCACTGCTGCCTGTAGAGTCGGGCTGAACAGTTAGTCTAGTTTTTAGAAATTCATAGGAAATAATTTCCATTTGGAGCCCACCGAATAGAGGAAAATGTTGTTTTTTTCTGTCAGTTCAATTCAAGTTGAGATTTTGTGGGCTCTCTTGGATCTAGTCGAAATTTTCTCAGATTTGCTAGCAGAATTAAGCATTAACTTTTATCGGACTACAATCTCGTTTGAATTCCACAAAATATACATGGACGTTTTTCGACTGTAGAACCCGTTCAGTTTTTAGATGTTAAAGGTTGCTCCCGATCTAACCATAATTCTTTTTTTGCAGATTCTCGTCATAAATGCATTTTCCAATCACCAGGTGTCTAAAAGTTTGGAAAGCTGGCGCTGTGAACTTTTGCTCTAATTTCATATTCATTTGAATAACATGTCTATGACTTGCAGAAATGTAGATAGAATCAAACTTTTAACGAGAGAGAAAAGGAAATACGCACAATATCTATTTTTCGGGAAGAAATAACCACCGAAAGAAAAGGCCAAATTGCAGCATCGCTTTTAGTTATCAACTTGCATATTTGCATACAATTAATCGGCCCTGAGCATACCAAGAAAGGGTGTTCAGCCAGACTCTGTGATGCTGAGTGCATGGATGGATTGCAAGTGAATACAAAGATCGATTACAACAAGTACTGCTCCCAATCAGAACTATTAAAAGCAGTTTAAAAACATAAATAATATAATATTCAATCAGGATAACACTAAATTGGCAAAAATTAAAACAACCTGAGAGGACATCTTTCCACTTAACTGCAAGTTTTACGCTTCTGATTTGGTGAATTTTAGGAAATTTTGTTTGAAATGCCCGGACATAAACATATACTCGAATCGCAGAAGACAATTGAAATCCATACTAAAAAAAAAAAAACCAAACAACAAAAACGTCATCCTTGTCATCTTAAAACCAAAATCTTTGACACGTATCTCGGATGACTCAAACGTTAAACAATATATCTTTATAGTTATAACATATGAACTTTCTCTGTGATATTGCATGACAGTTCTGACTATTTTCCTAAATTCTTTATGGAAGACGGATTTAATGGTAAGGAAAAGACGAATAATAGTATATATGAAACCTGAGTGACTGAAATAGAACATGAAAAAAACCACGATGATTCATCAGTCACTATTATTTGTTGAACCAAGAAATTAAGAATGTGCCAATCTCCAGTTGCATTTAACGTCTGGCGAAGTTCATGTTGCAAACAAAAACGTATCTCACTTAAAATTCTCTGGATATCTCGCCGTTTTGGTTTTCCTATCGATTTTGCTGTCAGCAGTAAATGATACCTTGGAAATTAATCGAGGGTGTTTTTTTTTCTTCAAATACTACATGAGCTTGCATTAAACGATTGTAATTAACTGTGCTTTTACGATGGTGAAAATTTCCTGTTAGAATTATACGGGAAGAACTTGAGGTCTCCTTCAGCATTGGACATTGGGCGGCCACGATAGCCAGATTATCAGGCTTCTCTTGATTATCAGTTTGTTACTGTAGATAATTCGATCTTCCTGAATCTTCAAATGCCCGTGACTTTGTGCCAGACTTAATCATTACTGAGTAAAGAACAATAGAAGAATTGAAAAATTGAGATAGATTTAAAAACAAAAAGCCTCCTTGTCAAACAATACTAGCTGGGAGATAGATACATGGATAGATAGAGAAAAATAAAAAGATAGAGTGTGTCTGTATGTGTCTGTGTGTGTTTGTAAGAGAGAGAGAGAGAGAGAGAGAGAGAGAGAGAGAGAGAGAGAGAAATAATGAGAAAGAGGGAGAAGGTTGTTCGAACTGATATCAGACGTAGAGATGATCACCCACTCATGCCAGCAATCAGTTATCTTGCCCAGATATGATCCTTCTCTCTCTCATTTCACCTCCTACTTTGGCCTAGTACCACAGTAAGGTGATATATATATATATATATATATATATATATATATATATATATATATATATATATATATATATGTATATATAAATTGAATAATTGAATCATGCACAGACTGCTGTTTCGTTATATTACAACTCCTCAGTGTGATTATAGACTGTCCATTATCTCATCCCTTACCACGAAGTAGGATCAAAACCTTCGCTTCCGACCCAAATGCTCCCATTTTACCTCAACTATATATATATATATATATATATATATATATATATATATATATATATATATATATATATATATATATATCGGGAAAAGAAGATGTTTTATATTTGGACAAAATTATCGCTGATTATGACAAAATGAAACCGAACGAGATTCACTGTGGTCGAATCAGAAAAAAAAAATGTAACTTCCTGAAATTAAACTAGAAATAGTAAACATCTGCAATTTTTTTTTCTATAATATGTAAGACAAGTCAGAGATAATATTGCAGAACAAAAAAAGCTTTACAAATACCATAAGAAGTCTGGCGATAAAGAGCTGAAGAAACAGAATAAGAGAAATAATCCAGTAAGAAGATTTAGCTTAACGTAGTGATTATAGGTTTGTCAAAAAAGCTAAAAAAAAGCAAACAAACCTAAAACAAAAAACAAAAACAAATAAAAACAATCCAAAATGAAATCACGAAACCCAAAAGATGAAGAACAGCCTATAAAAAATCTGCTTCAACACATTCAGCGGGAAAAAAATAATCAACGTTTTGGTTTTTACTATTTTACTTCAAGCGCAAAACGACATTAATTCTGTAACCTCTACCTTTTTTCGATTTCCCATCATGTTCACATTTTGTCCTCCGCATACTGCTGGGACTAATAATTACTTTCCAGCGGTGCTATTCAGTCTCTAGGTGGGAATTCCCATTTTTCTTTTCTTGGCCCACGCACGTCACAGGAGAAAAAAAAAACAACTAACAAACGAAAGAACAAAAACAAAACTATGTTTTTTCAGATTGTGGAAGCCAGGGAAATATTCATGTATTCACGTTTGTTTTAATAAGTATTGCCACAATGGAATCTCTCTGAACCAAAAGGATAATAATTTTTCTATCAAAATCGGGAAACAGGACGCTAGAGAGCAACGGAAAGGGGAGATAATTTTCTTTTCATACACTAGTTGAGATATTGACGTAATTTCATAAATTTCCCCTTTCCACGTCGATATCCGGATTCATTATTCATGTTCAATACTAACTTTGCTTTGATCTCATGATTTGTTGGCAGCGATATTTCCTGAATTATTCCACAGCGTAGAAGAGTACGGATTTCATAAAAGGATTCAATTCTAACACTGCGTACATGCATTGAGAAAGTGGTCCTTTGCGCTTTGAGGGTATTATCATTCAATACTGAAATTGCTGAAGTGATTACGGGGACAATTAAATGAATCTTTTGTCCAGAAATAAAAGGTGATTTGCCTATCTCTATTCCATACTAATGTAATCTCAGATTTCTAAACTAGAAAGGGAGATAACCTCAATTAGATGGATAGGCCCAGTAATTAGCAAAGTAAACTCCGTCAAATCTAATTACAGTTTTTCACTGCTACCCGAAAATGGAGGATTTCTAAAAGAACTTTCGTTGGCCGGAATAGCGTAAAGCGAAGAAGCAATGGCCATTAATCTGAGTGATTACAACTTTCGAAGGTTACAAACCCTTCTAATAACTTTTCCCAAGAACTTTGCAACGATTGACAGTACTGAAGTGATTGCAAAAAAAAACAAAAACAAACAACAAAATCATGATCTAATTCTAAATATGCATATAGGTCTGGTCAAAATTTTCAGGATGCTTCAGATGCTTACAAAGAACTGTATGGTAGAAGAATACATGAGTCTTAGAAGCTAAGCATACTGACGTATTTCAAGTCTCCTGCGTAAGTCACAGCCGACGATAATCTTAGACATTCGACACGAGGCAAGCAAACATAGTAACAAAGTTACATTGTGGTTTGTGAAGCCTGGAATAAATAGTTATCCGAGTATGTAATGTCTGGCGAATACGGTGGATGAATCAAACTTTCCCAGCCTAGCTGTTATAATTTCTGGCTGGTTACTAAAGAAACGTGAAGACTAGCATAAAGACTGATAGAATTATGCTCTTTCACCTGACTAATTCTAGGCGCTTCTCGTCCATTGCTACCTGCAAATAGTCTAATTGGGGACCTTACCTTGGTTCTCCTGAAGGAGCTCATAGTAAAAGACTGCAATCTGTGAATTAAGACCGGCGTTCGGTACCTATAATGGTTCATTTCGCTGACCCTGAGATTCCCTTTCCCTGAGATTTGATATTGTATGAATGAAATTGCGTTCACTTTTATATGTAAATTCATATCATCATCATCATCATCATCATCATCACCACCACCTACACCACCACCACCACCACCACCACCACCATCATCATCATCATCATCATCATCATCATCATCATCATCATCATCAATCTTTCAAAGTCCGTTGTTGGACATAGACTTTCCCAAGGATTTGCCACACTTCTCTACCATGGGCTTTGCAGAGCCAGTACTTTCTGAATTTGTCTAGTTCGTCTCTCCATCAAATATTCTGCCAGCCTCAGTTGCGCATGTGATCTTGGGGGATCCATGTCGTGAGTCGCGATGTCCATCAGTTGTCCGCCATTCTTGCAACATGGCCAGCCCATTGTCATTTGAGTTTTTTTAATGGATTCTATGATATCTCTGACTTTTGTCTTTTCCCAGATGTACTTTGCTGTCTTGTGGTCTCTCCATGTGAGTCCCAGCATGATTCTTTCATGTGCACGTTGCATAGTTCTCAATTTACAGGTCTGTCTCTTGGTTAGGTTCTATGTTTCAGCTCCATAAATGACTATTGGGAGGATGCATTGGTTATACACTTTTCTTCCGAGGATTAATAGGATCTTTTTATTTTTGAAGGTTGAGCATGCTCTGCCGAAGGCTTGCCATCCTAGTGTGATTCTCTAACAGTGTTAAAGATTGTCTGTTTTATTATATCGTATATCTATATCTATTTTGATCCTAATACTTGTGAGTACCAACATAAATGTTAGCGTATTGCCTACAAAACCTTAGTGAATATATATAATGCGCACATTTTAATGCGTAAACATCATAGGATTTTTCTAGCCACTCAAATTTTGCACACACAAAGACGTCAAAATATTTTTCTTTCCATCAATTCTTATCTCAAGAGTTAAAAGTAGAAAAAGAAAACAAACTAATCATTATCCTCGAAAATATCTGGTTCTGACAGCTTATTTCGTAATAGGACCACCATTAGTGATACGAATCGAAAAAGTCGGTCACATGTTTAGCAATCAATATGTTAATGTCACATCAGAAGTAGTGAAAGTTACTGGGATTCGTTGCCGGTGACTGTGGATCACACTTGCTATCTCTTCAAAAATGCTTTACTCCAAGATCAGCGAAACGCTTCTGCTCAACGTCATTTCTGATTTGCAACAGATTTTATTTTTCATTCTACTAGTTTCGATAAGTCGTCGCAATATGAAGAAAAAAAAGCTATAATAATAATAAAAATGCAAAGGGAATTACTGTTGTTACCCAGACGTTCTATATGCATTGGAGAGTCAATGGTAACATGTCTCAAACTATCAGTGAAATCCTGAACAAAATACGTTATAAGATATGGAATTTGTAATACGAAAAAAATGTTCATGTGAAGTCATATCATAGAATGTTTTATGGTAGTAATGGCATCATCACAGAAATCTTAGTTATTCGATGTAAGAAACATTACCTATCGTGACCAATGGAGAATTGAGGTGTACTAATCAGCCTTGTTTTTTTTCTCCAAATTCAACTTTCCTCATATCATCTTGTGTCCTGTTAGATTTCCTAAGATTCCACAATGTCTGAAAAGAAAGGTCTATAACCAATGCACCCCCCACCCCGATGGCCACCTTGATCTGGAAGAGTTTAACAAGGAACTTAACCAAACTATAAGTTCTCAAAATGAGAACTTTGCGATCTTCTCAGAAGAAGATCATGCAAATAATCACATAGAGAGACCACAATTCAGAAAAGTATATGAAGAAACAAGGATTCAGAGATATCAGAAACCATTAAATGATAAAAATGGCAATGGGTAAGCCATGTTGCAAAAAGTCAGACCATATCAGAACATCATGACTCACAGCATGGATTCCCAGAGGCCATATGCGAAATTGGTTCCGGCAGAAGATTAGATGGCATGAGAATTCAAACAGGTTCAAAGAATAGTGGCACCATAAAACCGGTGAATCCCGGGAAACGTCATAAAGATGCAGGTCATGTGACTAACCAGACCTCCCTGTTCTATGCAATAACGTCCATGTGGTCATCCGATGGTACAACGGAACAGTTATGATATCTTATTTAAAATGGCATTAACTCCTGTAGTTTATTAGAATCAATACATCTGAATTATGACTTTCTGAAAAATGAATATCCAAGATTTCCCAGAAAAAGAAAAGGACAAAGGTCAGTCACTCAATGTAAACTGTCACGTGAATAATGAAATTTGGCTGAGTGCCATGTTTGGGATCAATTAAAATAAATTGAAAAGGCGATGATCGATGAATAAGTTACATTTTTAGTTTTTTGTTACGCAAGCATCGCTGAAAAAAGTCCGAATTAAAAAAAAAAAACGTGAATGCTGCCGGACAGAAACTAAGGGATCGATTAAGCATGCATTTATATTGTTACATATTATCTAAATTCAGCCCCAAGCTAAATACTTATTTAGGGGTTTATTTCCAGAGCCGAAGAATTTTTTCTTCAATACATAGCAAAGAGTAAATATTCATTTTTCGGACCTTTTAACTCCATCAGGGCAGTATGTATGATTCGAACACGTATACACAACCAACTTTACCAAGTAAAAATGGAGAAGTTTGTGTTCAACGTTTACAGTTTCAGCTCATTTGAATATCAGATCTCATGATTGTTCGAATTTCATCTTTGAACCATCACTGACTATAATACATCAAAGCCAAAGAATTCAACCACTTACCCCTGAACTAATATCGCAGTGCCAATATTCTGGAAGGCATCATATGGGTTTCAATATTTAGCTTTCAGATAAGAAAAAAAAATACTTTGGATTTTGCATCTTTGTACTTTTCTCTCTTTTCCAATGAAAACTGTTCGCTGGATTATTTGTGAAAAAAACCCTAACTTTTTCATTATCAAAAAATGCAGCATAAACATTACTAACAAATAACCCGGGCATCATAATGATTTTTCTTTGGACTGCTTGCTTTTTTTTCTCGTTGCTTCTGATCCTATTTATTTCATCCAGATAAATGGAAATTGTTTTATACATACATGCATACATATATATATATATATATATATGTGTGTGTGTGTGTGTGTGTGTCTGTATCTCTCTCTCTCTCTATCTCTCTCTCTCTCTATATATATATATATGTATGTATGTATGTATATACTCTCTGTGTGGGAGAGAGGATGGACGTTGATCCGACAGAATGTTGTAGAATGTTTGACAATGTGGAAAGGGAAAAGAGACTAGCTAGTGTATCTCGATTTATTTCTCACTTGAAAGTGTAATAGCTCACGTACGTTTCAACCATTCGAGGTTCCATCAAATCATTGGAAACAAAGTTTAGTTTAAGAACAATGATTAAAACTACAGAAATGCCCAGATGGTCATAAGGAGTTGACAAATTGTTTGGTTTAGGTCGTGACATGTACGTTTTTTTTGTTTTTTAAAACTTTATATTAGAAAAAAAGAGTTTCTGATATATGTAAAAGGTCGTTTGAGAGAGGGGAATGAAAGATCCTTGATGTGGTTGATGTGGAAAGTTAATTTTTTTTTTGGGGGGGGGATGAAGTGTCGAAACGGACATATAAAATGTGCGTATAAGAAGAGGAAGAGTTTAGAATCCTAATTCAGGTGTTTAGCCAGGATTGAATTCGCTCCATCATTTTTATGAGGTTTTCCTTTCCCTGAGGTTTTTGCTTTACTATATGATTAGTTAGTAACGGGATGAATGATGG
>OY735202.1:43604402-43616902 GCA_963457665.1 Thysanoteuthis rhombus | reverse complement strand
CTTCCTCACTTACAAGGATCATTCACAATTACGTAGTTGAATGTTGGTACAAAGCAAATACTTGTAAAAACGTTTATTTCTCGATGCTCTATCTATGTTTGGCAAAAACATATCCCGAAAAACATTGAAAATTAGATGAATCTCGCTCACACGGATGTAAGCTAACGCTGTTTGTACACTAGTTTTAGCTATTGTATATTCATATATGCTAGGAAAACACCATATTTTCCTAACTACCACAAACCATCATATTCTGTCACAAATTGCCTATTGAATTTCAGAATCATGGACTATTTATTATTGAAACCTTGTGTTTTTACCTTCATTAGTTCCCGAGTTATTAAGCTTCAAAAGGTGTAACGAAAATACTTATTGAATGATTAACACTGCATGCTTTTATCTTCAATACTTTTTAAAATACAAGTCATCTCTATGAATGATGAATTTGATAAGAGCGGCTCATTTGCAATGAAAACAATAGTATATAATTTTTTTTTCTAAACTGATCAAATTTTTTCCCATGCATTATTCAAGAAAAACTGACTATTGGTGAAAATCTGAGTGACGGCCATCTTGGAATAATAACGTTACAGTGTCCTTATGTCACAAATTCAGCAAAAAAACTAATAGTTCGCGTCAGCAAACCATATTACCAGTAAATTGCCGATAGTCATCTTTTCTTTCCATTCAAAATCCCACAGACTGACATTTTGTGAAATTTACTCTCCTTTTCAATGGTTCGTAAACCACGTACGGCAGTTGGCTGATTGTGCAAACAATCAACTTCAAAGACACTTCGAAGATTTCCATAACATTGCACAATATCCGATGCTGGTAATGTCTTCTGGATCAACCTATATATATATATATATATATATATATATATATATATATATATATATATATATATATATATATATATATTACGTTGTGGATTCGCGAATTCACAACCTACTATTTATTTCCAGCTCTACTCTAAAACAACTTAACTCCATTAGTAAAATCTTGTATGTATCGAGCACTCCATGAAATAAATCCTATACATTTCAGATGTGGCTTCATATTATTGATATATAATTATATTATGCGATACTGCTAGCCTGATTTGTTCCACATATACTGTATATATATACATACATATATATATATATATATATATATATATATATATATATATATATATATATATATATATATATATTGAGAAGCGAAGAAAGATGTATAAAACATGGGAAAGCACGCACATATCTTAGCGTACACGGACTTTTGATTCAGATGCATATATAATATGGATGCATGACGTGCATATACGATTGTTTGTTTAATGGGTGTATGGATGGAGAGGAAAGCTACAATTTCTTATTCTTTTCATAACAAAAAACTTTTGCCAGGCTTTAGAAGTTCTCCATTTTTTTCTGTCTTTTCTCTATTTCTTTTTATCCAATAATAACATTCTATTTAATGGTCGAAGTACGTACGTAGTCGTATTTACCTTTGAAACTTTTTATATTATGTTTGATATTTATTTTTCGTAAGTAAACAACGATTTGACCAACCGTTCATACCACCATCAGCCCATCACAAGGTGGTACATCGTGATCTCTACAGCAAAAATGTTAAGGGGGAAAAACATTACGTACTTGCCAACGAGATTTAATCAGTATATCACAGTGTTTTCTTTTCAATAAATAAAGAAAAAAAAACAGTCATGTCATATATTTACGTATGAAGCAAAACCAGAATGTGAATGATTTTTTGTTGACTGGAAACATTCTTTTCTTAACTTAATCGAGTTGGTTCTTCTCGTGAAACATTCGTGCACTTTGACCGAATACCTGATCTTATCACTTCAGGTTTTTATGCTGTTGCATTCAGTTATAAAATGTAGATATACACAAATATCAGATTTATATATATATATATATATATATATATATATATATATATATATATATATATATATATATATATATATGAGTGCGTGTGTGCCCGTGTGTGTACACAAATATATATTAATATAAAACTCAGACAATACAATGAATACATATATACGGATATAAAAAAGGGTATAATTTATACATATATGTATAATTAAATAATTGTGTCATCCCTAGACTGCTATTTTATTGTATTACAACTTTTCAGTGTAGCAAAAGACAATCCATTATTTCATCAACGAAGTAGAATTGAAACATTCTCTTCAGACCCAGAGGCTAGCATCTTATCTCTGCCCTACGCAGTACTGGACGGTCAGTAAGGTTTTAGGTGATTTAAGCAATATAGTCACCGACATACGATTCCTCAACCACCACAATGCTATTTCTCTATGTAAAATAGGTCCTCCATGTGCAGACAAAATAGCTTTTAGCCCATCAGGCATGAACTTTATAAAACCAATGAGGCCTCTTTTGTAACTAAGTAGGGTATTGATGACAGAAACATTCACTATACACAAAAATATTCATTTTTCAGCAAAATCTCTTTTATTGTCAATACGCTCAATTCAGTGATGAATTTCAATCAAAACTAGATGAACAAGTTTAAAAAATAATTCACGGTCTGCGTTAAAATTGTGATGAAAAAAGCCACTAAAAATTAAGATGGAGGTTTAAAATTAGTCAAAATAATAATGAAATATTCCACCATAGTGCCTCGTACAATAGTAAGAATAAATTAGGATCAAAATAAATCAAATATCGTTGGACAAGTATTCGTTTTGCATTGTTTTGTATTGTTCTTCTTGCATGAAATAAAACATTTCCATATTTCATTTTCAGAATGTTTATTTTCACCCAGCATCGTTAATAATGCCGAGCCATAGCGGAGGCTATTCATGATTAAGAGTAGGTTGATTAAATGAATCACGACCGCCGGGAGCATCTCTGGAGCTCCACACAGATTAGAAATATTCTCACTATCGTTAAAATCCTCCGCCCCGCAATTCAAGAGTGTTTGATTCTTACTTGTATCTCGTGTGCCTCTGTCAATTAGCACTTTTTCATGATTTAGCCGATACAAATCTATAATAGCAAAAAATCTGACTAGTTCAAGAGATTGAATAAGTTTAAAAAATTTTTCGTAGCAATCTTTCGCTTTACTAATCAAAGTAGTTCCACGTGATTACATGATGTCGTTTTTGCAGCCTCAACAAGGCTTGATACACGAACATGTAAGTGATCCAACCTGGATGGAAATAAAGGCGTTAGCTGTATCTGAGGATATGGGAAATGCTTTTGGCCTGGAGATGACTTTTGATGTGGACATCGCGTGGGTCTCGTGGAGAGATCACAAACAGCACAGTATATTAGAGGAAAAACAGAATCTATTAGAAAACTCAAATGACAATGGACTGGTCATGTTGCTAGAATATCAGATAACTGATGGATATCACAACTCATAATGGTGACCCCAGGGATCCCAAGTTTGAGTGTGGCCAGCAAAATATAAGATTGCATGACGAAGTGGGCACGTTAAGAAAGTATTGGCTCATGATATCGAAGCTTGTTGGATCCTTGGGAAGGTGTTGCTCCAATAATGGACGACGATGATGATGATGATGATGATGATGATGATGATGATGAAACATAAGTGCTGATGTTGATTATATATCAAGGCTAAGCCTATATTTCATATCAATTCTTTTGATTAGTTTTTTTTTCCTTTGGAGAAAAAGGAGCATTCTCTCTCGAATCGATCCGTTTTATTGCAAAGTTAAACAGAGGAGCTGTGGCTGCTTTTTCAATTTTCGTCCCTAAGCAACGCTCTGTGGCGAAACAGATGCATTCCTTCCTCTCGAAGCATCCACCACATTGGTTGTCACTCTTCAACGTTGAAAGATTGAAAGAGTAATGCAATACAGACACAGGAATTTTGTGCATCATCGCTTGCAATCTGTCAGGACTCCATTCTAATAACGTGCTAGGCGACGTGTAGCATTGAAGGTGAGAAACTCGTTGGTAATCCTCTTTTTCCATGAGACTCACATCGTACTTCAATATATTGTTGTAAGGCATTCAAATTTTGAGCAGTCTCTCGAAGGATAGATAACTCCGGAAAGCAATATTCTACTATCCAAAAAATTATTTCCAGATAAAATATTGGGATTGTCTTTTCTTGTAAGTGTATCAGAAATGTTCCAAAATTAGAACGGCGACTTTTTTGTAATGTGAGGCGTCACTGGGATCTGACAACCGAGGAACTAATTAACACTGATGTAAAGATAAATAATGATATTCTTCATACTTGTGTAGCAGTTTGAACCAGTGCATATATATATATATATATATATATATATATACATATATATATATATATAGAGAGAGAGAGCGAGAGAGCGAGAGAAATAGAGAGTGAACGTCCCTGATAAGCTATCACAAGCAGAAATAAACCATCCGGGCATGATTTTCTGATTCGGAAGAATTTTGTTCAGCTTCAGATGACTGACAAAATTCATGTTCTTGTAAGCTGCGATCCTATCTTTGCACAAAACTATGCTTGAAATAAAGATAGTGTGACATTCTTCGCTAGGTCTCCAGGGCACGTCTACTGAGTGATCAGGACTGTCTAACAGATGATTTTTTTTTCACTGGGATCGGATAGTTTTGCACTAATCCACCTGCCAATATAAACTGTTCACATTCCGAGTTATCTAGTACCATATTGAATCCAGGGATAATGAGAAACTAACGGTGAACTGTGTAGTTGGAGATTATGAAGAGTTATTAAGTAATTCCTATTACTGAAATCCGTTGTATCAGTCATTTATTTACACAGAGCACAGTTAAGAGAAACTCAGATGACAGTCTTTTTTACGATTTAACCACTTTATATACGGAGAATAAGTATAAGTTGTGTGGACTAATGACTATATATTTGACAGCGTAAAAATTCAAAAAAGATCTAAAATGGTACGGACTGAATTTCCACCTTGACAGCTATTAGTATTGTGCTGTATACGGTCAAGCAAATCTGATTTATTCATCACCCATTGCAAATTTCCGATGCTAAAAAACCGAACAGATTGTGCAAGGATGGTTTGCTTACGTGTTCGTCAAGAAGATCACTAGTTAAAGCCCAAACCTAAATTCTTACGAGAACACCAAACTCAGCTTACTACGGCGCAATAGCACAAGTGATTCCTGGTGTAGATCGAACCCATTACTGCAGTAGTAGTTTGCGAATCAGGCGTACCAAAATATTTATTGAAATTATCTCAGACCGGCACAAAGCCACTAATCTAGTAATCGATCATGATATCCATTAGTAATAGTTTTACAGATTGACCTCGCTAACTAATACTTAACGGCAGAGAACCCATAATTTCCTATGAGCATAAATCAAATCAAGATAACCATGTTGTGGATCCTGAGGCGATATATTATTTCCTATCACGAGTAAGTACCAAAAGCATGCTAGAATTAATGCTGGTGTAACACCCCAGTAATGCACCAACATTAATCTTTTGGTAAAAAAAAAACAATACATCGTAATCTTGCTTATGTTTTGCTGACGATATATTGTTGTAGGAATTTAGCTGCAACAACATATCTCGGTCCAAGAGGAAATAATGTTTGATTTTTTTGACCGTTAGTCAGTAGTTGAATATAATAAGTGAGTAGGATAAACTCTAAAAATAATTGCCAGTGTCCGGTTCCACAGAATGCATAAAACACGTCATCCTATGTTATTTTCCATAGATAAATGTACATACCACGTACACCCTTCGTAATATATATATATATATATATATATATATATATATATATATATATATATATATATATATATATATATGAGCTTAAATTATGTCTTTTTGGAATTATAAATTGTATTCGTTGCTCGACTGAACTGCATTAACTTTACAAATTGTTGCAATCATCATGGATCGTTCATTAAAATAAATTTAAAAACATTCAAATACCTTCTTTAAAATTCTAATTTGGATATTAATTGCGATAATTTAACATAGATTTTGTCGTAAATAGATAAAAATTCTTTTAAGGTGGTTTTAATGCCAACCTTTTTCAGACGAACTACCTCCGATTACACCATGTTTAATGTGTGTCTGCCAACAAAGAAATCTATAATTAAAACTAAAGTATCCGTTATAGAAATGGGATTCGACGAGATTTAGGTAATTTAATGATTACCTCACTCGATTTCAAAAGTATTATTTACTCTTTAATAAATATAGTGGAAATTGCATCCGTTTACAGTGGGCACCTGTAACCTCTCGACGAAATACTAACTTGGTTCCCGAACTCAGTGAAAGTCTGCTTTATTCTACATGTGTCTCATGAGACAACTGAATATTTGGATTACCAAAAATGACCAAACCTCATACGAACAACAATGGCCAAAGTTTATTCCCAACCTTCAAAGCACCGTCAAAGGTTGGGAAACTCTTGTGTAAACAATACTTCCCTGTTGAACAAATCAGAATTCTCAACATCCTAAGCGGCTAAAGACCTATCATTCCCCGATGTAGTTAAATATAACTCCGTTGTTATTCGAAATAAGATAGTGGCAACAGATTTTCTCGAACTCCAGTTCAAGTTTGAGTTAACTTTGTTTTTCCCCCTAACATCAACAGCATCGCCCCCACCTATTTCATGGCTGTAATCTTTCCACTGTTTGTCAATGATTCACGTTTGTTCAAACCCTTGCATAAAATTAAAATTTCCGTTCTGTGATCTGAAATTACAACCATGTAATTAGAAGAGAGCTACCTTAACAAATGAGCTATATTGACAAGTCTCATATAGCTCCGAAATTATTTATTATATGTACAATACAAACGTTATAGCAATTTGTGTGTGAAATTTGAACCAGCAGCAACTGAGCTCGATCATTTATCAGTGCCTGTGTTCAGTCATGTTGGTAATGCAAGTGATGTAGTTGTCGGTAGAGCGAACCAGGTTCGAAGTCTGACTAGAGCTGTTCATGTTAAGGTGCGTCCTTTACAAAGGAAATATGACTGCTTCAACCTGTGCCTTGTCTTGTCATCAGATATCAGAAAAAAATCACTTGAATCTGTCATTTTCTATTGTAGGTGGGAAAGAAAGTTATTGTTAGTTGGCTAAAGAAAGCTAGGGGATTGGTAAAATACTGATAAAATCGGTGGGTACAAATCAATAACGCCACAACTTTGCTGATACTTACTGGCTTTGAATTTACAGTGGGCTCTAAAATATAGAACTGCAGCTATTTCAATTCATTATTCGTCCTATCGACAAAATTTGATGTGACGCATTATATTTTATCCACAAACTATATGAATATTTTTATATATCTTTTGAAAACAAATCTGACCAAGTCATCACAAGTTGCATAAACAGTCACTCGTTTGATAGGACAAGCCAATTTAGACTTTCTTGAAGTTAAACGCTCTGAGGCGCTTTCTCGTCTAATCAACAATATTTTCATAACTTAAGGGCAAGCAAGCTAAATTCTTGGACGGCAGTCAATGACTTCATTTGTCTGATTATTTTTGCTACAGCTTTGAGCTGGATATTGAGCATTTGCCTTGCGGACGATTCCGGAAAACTATACAATCACAGCTTGTAGAAGTTAATAGAATTCATTTGACATATTGACCTGTTACCGAAATTTCAGTTCCCAGCAGGACAAACTGATTTAAATATATTTAATTCTTATTCTGTATGCGCATGTTTTATTTCGAAACGGGTGTTAAATTATACGTGGTCTACTGATATTATCTCCAATAATAGGAACTTGCTTCAACTTAAGTTATCAATTATTTATCTATCAGATTAGATACATACATAGACAAGTCGGCCATGAAATTTCCCCTAAAACAGACAAATGTTTATGGCTCAGTTGAAACAAATCGCGTTGAAAACGTTAATAAATCCTGAAACATTGCATACACCGTTGCCAGTACCGTTAGGTTCCATCAAGATAAGTAGTCGCGCTTTGTTCAGAGCGAAAGATCACTCAAAGAAAATGGTTTTATTAAGAGACACCCTCTGCTATTTATTATATCAAATCAATGAAATTGCCTAATGGTGAACTTTTCATATTTTTTTTTATAAAAAAAACAACAACAAAAAAACAACAAAAAAAAAACATGCGAAGTTTCAATTTGATCGGAAATTCACTTAATCAGAATAAGAATATAGAATAACCAACTCTTCATAATCACTACTCTTTTTTTTAAATCAAACCTTTTTTTCTCTAAGTAAGTGAATACGTAATTTCAACTTTTACTTTGATTAAAAGTAAATAAATACGCAGTTTCAATTTGATCGAAAGTTCAAACAGAAAAGGATATAAAAGAACTGATTTTTATGTGATCAAAGCGAAATCAGAAGTCTTCGTTCAAAAAATGAAAAAAATTCGTCAATTATACGATTTCCTTGATTCAATTTGACATACAAGAGCTACCGAACTTTTTAAACAGCACACCTATGAAACGTTCCAGCGGTTTTCCTACTGTTATGTTGTGTAGCAGTGACTTTGATCCTTGATCTAAAGAAGAAAAAATACATTGAGCTACGTTGGATATAATGAACGTGTGTGTTGTGCAGTCGGTAATTTTTTTCAAATCATTGGACGACGATCTCATTAAAATACTTCATTCAATGATTCGGGTAAATTGTAAGTTGATTGGCCGTGGAATTTTGGAAGAGGAAAAGAATAGGCAGAGGACAGGCAACAATTTCCAAGGAGTGCAGTTTCACAAAGTGATTGTCGTCTGTTGACCTGAAAGAAAAAAAAAAAAGAAACGCTAAGCACACTACAGACACATTTATTCTGATGCGTTTAGCTCAAATAATAAACAACGTAGCTCGTTTCAGATTTTTTAAAAATCATCATCATCATCATCATCATCATCATCAGCAGCAGCAGCTGCTTCAGCAGCTTTTCAGCGTCTAGAACTTAGATTCGCCTGACATCTCTATCCTACGTATCGCGGAGCCAGTACATTCTTAACTTGTCTACTTCGTCAAGGCTTCTCATATTTTTGCAGCCACAGTTTCGCATATGAATTCTTGGAATCTACGTTGTTGATCGTTATGTTCATAGTTGTCTAACACTCTTGCCACATAACCAGCCCATAGCCAGTTGAGTTTTCTTATGGTCTCTATGATATCTCTTTTTCCTGCCTTTTCTTTAATATACTGTGCTGTCTTGTGATTTCTCCATGTGACTTTGAGCACGATTTTCTCTTTATTTAGGTTCCATATCTCTGCTCCATAGTTGAAGCTCAGGTAGATCCATTAGTTGTATTAACTTCTTTTTGGGATCAATGGATTTTTTTGGTTTTGAAGGTTGAACTTGAGTCGAAAGCTCTCCAATCTTGTGTGATTCTTTGTTTTATTCTTTAGAAAGTTTCACAGAAATTCGCTGTCCAAGTTAAATGTTGTGACATATTTTGTTCAGTTCTGTGTTTTTCTATTCTTGTTGCTGTAACTTTGTCCACAAAAGGTTTGCTGTACATGGCATTTGTTTTCCTGGGGTCCACATGAAGGTCTTCTTTTTGGCTTTTTTCATTCAGTCTGTCAAGCTTTCTTTGGAGGTGATGAAGGTTTTCAGCAAAAAGTAAGATGTCAGCAAGTCTGGGGTTACTTATGTATCCTCTGTCTATTCTGATACTTTTTTCCCCAACTTAAATTTCGGAACATAGGCTGTGAAGAGTTAGTTTGAGCTGCTATTGTATTGTCTCACCCTTTACCCTAGCTGGAAGGGCTCAAAGCTTCTATATATCCTGATAAAAGGAGAGTTTTTTCAGTAGATATGTTGCAATACTCTGATATGTAGTGGGTCTTTGCCTCCTTAAATGATAGTATCATTGACTCTAGGGAACTCTTCTTGGCTGTGGGTCTTTATAAAGTCAACAAATCGTTGAGTTTTAAATTCTGCTGCTGTCTTTCTTAGTTGATTCATCGAATGGAAATGACCAATGGTCGAGTGGCTTTCTCTGAAGCCCGCCTGTTCCCGTGTTTATTTTTCATCAAATGCTCTGGTTATTAGGTTTGTAATCACTAAAGTGAGAAATTTGCAGAATAGGTTGAGTAGGCTCATTGGCATGTAATTGTATCGATCTTTAAGGTCCTTTTTGTTATATAATAGCATTATGATTGCTATGTTCCCTTCCTCTGTGACTATTTGAGGCATACGTTGAATGGAATAACGGGTTTTCCAATGGTGTCTTTAGGAGACTATTCGAGTACGTTGACGGTGATGTTATCTGGTTCTGGGGTCTTCCTTTTCTTTTCTTTTTTTTGCTTCATGGCTTCATTCAGCTTCCAGGGAGTTAAGTCACTGCAACAGATGCTAGAACGTGTTGTTTTAAAAGTTAGGGTCATATCGGGCAGACTTTGTAATCTATATCTATATCTATATACACAAATCAATACACACACACACACACACACATATATATATGATCCAAAATACATGCCGATTCAAAATATTTATTCTGAGAGAAATCAAAGTCATAAACAATTTATCTGAAAATATAATGAAAATACAAACCACTCTCTTTTTTGAACAGTTGAATTTTAAACTGAATTGCTGGACTGAATTATCGAGTCATCATTCTGGCAAATTCATTGTAAGTCACTTCTCTATATATGTGCCGCGGTTGTCGTATTTGGAACCTCTGTTTCCGTCGAGACTTTCTACACGTCCATAGAGTGATTTGCTTGCGGTAGTTGGTAGCATTCAGCTCGAGTTGCGTCGGTGTATCCATTCTGAAGACAAATACAGGTCCTTTGACAGCCTTCAAGGCCAACGGCCCGGTGTGATACCGGCATTATCTATTCTGAGTGACTGCTCAGCTATGAATATCATCTCTGCTGGGCTCTTGTGGTCCTGACGAATGGCATAAACCCAGCACCACAACCTGAAAAAAAAATGTAATTTACAAAATAAACAAATAACACACATTTGAAGAAGTCACACCATTTTTAATATCTGGTAAATATGATGAATGAATGGCTTGGTTTAGCGAACGAAAATTTTAGGAACGTTTGCCACGATTAAAGGATCATCAGACACCTGGACCATGTATGCGAAATAACCCTGTAGCCTGCATAATGAGGTTCTTACGTAAAGAGCAAAGTGCACTCAGCCAACCTATCTTTTGAATCAAGGGTTCGAATCCAACAGCTCACCGATTTGGATCAAGGCCAAAATGCTGTAGATTTTTTTCTCCAGGCAGATTTCAGAGCTAGTTCTGGGAGTTTGCCCTTTGCTCACACGTATGAACAATACTTGTTGTCTTTCACTTTGCATAGATACGTGTACGTTGTCCTTTTTCTGGTGCAGGGTGATTGGGCCCATGGACGATAATCACGTTCTTTCAGATTCTCAGCAGTGGAAGCACAAAGGAATAGGTTGAGAATGAAACCTGAAAATGATTAGTGCAACGCAATCTTCTAACCCGTTGTCTTGCTCAGAGTAAGTATGATTCACAACAAAATGACTTGTGGAGATTAGTAAGTATCAAACAACTGTTATGAGCAAGTCTGTCTTCTGGAATGAATCTGATAGAATCTGTCTGAACAATTTTGGTCGTGATAGACAGCAAATCTGCACAATCTCTTCTACCAATGATAATTTGCTTAGTGCTTCGAAGTCATCATAGCCAGATATCTCACACGAGAAGGGAGGAGAGCTGGACATCTTGTTAGATGATAGTAGAGCTGGATATCTCACGGGAAGATAGCAGAGTCGGATATCACTCACGGAAAGATTGCAGAGCTGATATATTCAGTACCTGAGAGTGGAAAAATATTATACTAATAGCGAGTCAGCTGAATTTTATTTTATATCATATAATATTCTTGAAATGTTTGAATAGTGAAAAGAAATTTCCATGAAAATATTTGATCAATTTATGTGATTGAGTTCGGACTAATTTCCTCCAGTTTTTATGTGATTCCAGAATGCTTCCAAAATATGTCAGCAACATGAAAGTCTCTATTGAATGTGTAACCAGACGTATTTAATTTTGCAATCGCTTTGTAATGTCAGTCTGTTTTCTAAATTCTTTTGTTCGAGCCCAAAACTATGAAGTCTCTATAACCAAAAGTTGAAAGAGCATTGTGTGACAAAGTCTATACAAGGTGTAAGGCTAAATATGAGTTAAAAGCTTTTCTGAATAGTTCACGTAATAATTCTTGCTCACTCGACTCTTGCTTGGTTATCGTTAGTTAAAGAGATTTTTCCATTTCATAAGAAATGAGAGTTAGCCAAATGGTTAACGGCATAGTAGACACTAATTTTTCAAATTTTTTTAGACATATTGCATATTACTTGGAGAGGAGGTTGGCATTGCTGAGTAATGCTGATTGTACTGGAAAAAGCCACCGAGAAACCATAATTGTACCCAGGAATCTACAAGATCTTTGGATAATTTGATTCAATTTTTATATCCTATTAATTGGTGCATTTTAAATGGCTGGATCTAAAAGAAACCCGAAAAAGAAGAGATATCGGAAGTGTCACGACAACGCACTCAGTTCAAACAA
>OY735202.1:43554402-43599402 GCA_963457665.1 Thysanoteuthis rhombus | reverse complement strand
TGAGAATCAATTTAAAAGAAGAAGAATATGACGTAGTGAGATGTGAAAAAAGAAAAAAAAAGAAATCTTCCCTTGCCCACTGTCTTCCTCCCTCATTTTGATGAAAGTTTTACCCTTTTTCAATTTGGTCTCGATGAAAGTGATCATTAAGAGATATAAAGAGTCATGTTGACGCAGGTAAAAATAAGTAAGGTTGACAGTAAGTATTCAGTAGTTATCTCACTGGACAAATGATATGGACTAAAATGGTTCATCTCATATCTTTTTCTTTGAGGATATATTCGTCAGACTGATTAAAGCCTGACTAAAGAGGAAGAGATCAAATGAAAAATCACCCTAAGATGGCGAGCTATCGGTAGAGAAAGCTCAACCTTTAAAAACAAGTCAATCCCAATAATTCTAAAAAGAAGGGTATACAACGAATGCATTCTCCCAATAGTCACTCATGGAGCTGGAGCATGGAACCTAACCAAGAGACATACCTGCAAACTGAGAAGCAAACGCACACATAAGAGAATCATGCTCAACCTCACATAGAGTGATCACAAGACAGCACACTATATAAGGAAGAAAACAGGAGACAGAGACATCATAAAATCGATTAAAAAACTTAAATGGCAATGAGCAGGCCATGTTGCAAGAATGACAAACAACTGAGGGACAACACGACTCACAACATGGATTCCCAAAGATCACATGAAAAGGTGAGACTGACAAAATACAAGATGGAGAGATAAACTGGAAAAAATTAGAAAATATTGGCTCTGCGGCGCCAGTGAAAGAGAATTGTGGCAAATATTGGGGAAGGTCTATGTCCAACGACGGAGATTAAAAGACTGATAATGATGAAAAAGTACTGATGTAGAAGTCAAAGCTTCTTGCCTCAGAGCGGACTGTACATTCTTGTATACATAAAATCTGCTCCAAATTCTAGTGTAAATGTCTCTTTGTATATTTAATTACAAGATTCTCTAATGCAATGCGTTCTTTTTTATCATTCTCTGTTTAGTGGTTGAAATAGTTACCAGTGATCATTAATTGAGTGTAGGTGAAAATCCTAGATTTCAAGCGGAATTCTAATTGGGGAGTGGCAAAAGACAATGTTGTACCAATTTTCGATTGTGTAACTACTTCATCCCCATATTTAGTATCTTATGACGTATTAACTGTTTATAATAAATATCTATTTCCACCTGAGTTGAACGTAATTGGTCGCTGAGGTAGTACTGTATTTCCTCATGTGGTTAGTGGTAGGTGTTAAAAAGTCGAGATTTCTAGTGCTGATTTCCAACTTGGTAATTTGGCACTGACAGTTTTTACTACCCCTAGTTGCCCTTATATAGCTTTGTACCGCACCCTGCTGTGCTTAGTAAATATTTATACATATCTGATTAGGGCCTGTTTGTTTTGATCAAATAGTTGCATATTCCCCATAAGCATAACTAATGATTTCCACCGCTGATATTCAAAGTGAGATCGCAAAACCTCTTGGCATAATGCCATCTTTTATTCTTATTTGCCTTTATTTATCTTCACCTGGGAATACGCAATATTTATCTATGATTTTGGTCCGTCTGGTTGGTGAGATAAGTCCGTATCTCACACGGACACCTCTAGTCGATAATAGCCCGAATTTAGATTATTGAAAAATGTGCTTCCCATTTAGAGGATTGGTGCAACACAGTCTTCCTACTATTATTTGCTCCTTGACGACCTCCTGGCACCCTTAGTTGGTTTGATATTTATGCTTGCTTGGGTTTCTGGATAGTGTAAGGATGTACACATTTGCGTTTTTTGGAACATATCGCGTGTTTGATAGTCAGAGGAGGGTTCCAAGCATCTTGGAGTCTGTGCAGGGATGACGTAGTTTGACAGAATGAACACGAAACGTTTTTGGTGTCCCTCTGATTGTTTGCTTATGTTATGTATTTTTTTCTTATTGATTTTCTCCTTTTCGTAAATAACCTTATCATGTCATTCAGTTTTTAGGCTTATTTCCATTATCTACCTTGCAATTTTCCTCTGCATACGCCATTTTTTTTGTATTGCTGTTTTGATATATCTGCATGTCTTTATATAATATGGATGATTTTGAAAAATATACTCAGATGTCTTTATAGCCTTTTTATGGCTGCTTCAATATTCCTGTATAAGGATTGCTTCAATAAATGCACTTATATAATTATTAATAAAACGGAAACACCATAAACCTATTTTATTGTAACCAATTGATAATTTATTATAAAAAGGACATTATTCTAATGTTGTCTATAAGATTTCCTGTCCATTGGGAAATCGTGCCCCCTTTGTTGCATACACATCTAATTCATATGTTAGCCAAACGACTAGTGCGTTATTCCGTAGAATAACTTATCACTTGTCTAGCTTTTTTTTCCGCACTAATATTGACGAATGTTGGGAGCCTAGTACCGGCATTGTCGTCACTGATATATGCCAAATACTAGTTGATAATACGCGTATACTATATTATGTTAAATAGGGAAAAAGAGGCTTCAAGTTTCTGAAGATTTTATCATCAAAATAAAAAAGCTGGTACAGGTAATTGGAATTGAATGCATTCAATAACTGATTAATCTATCCAGTGCATTACGTCACCATCACGCATAAAAAGCATCATGGCAGCATTTATATTACTGATCATCCAAATTTATATTTGAAAGACATGGACAGAAGTACGCAGATTCGGGGCCATTGGCATTACTCTATGTCCCACATGTTCGTGTTTTCCTGTTGTAGGTAGAAAGCAGTTAGTATCTATAATCACAGTTTTCTGTCTTGATCTTGATAATGGTTTATCATGTGCAGTCGATCGAAATATCTTGGGTAAATCTTACATACGCTAACTGCTTGTATATATCCATTCACACAGAAGCAAGAAAGGTTAGATAAAAACATTTGGAGAAATCTTTGACTGTGATCTTCAAGCAAACACGTATTCATGGAGGAAAGCTACTTAAACGCACATTATATCTATACTAGTAGTTGAGCCTTTTTGTTTGTTTCTTTATCCGTGAATCTGCTAAAACTAAGAGACCCGTCGACTCATATGAATATGGACTGAGGAGATAACCAATACCTGCTGAGATCAAACTGGAAAATAGACCTCTTTATGTTGTCTAGATGTTTTATTACTTGTGATCAACTGTTACATCAACTTCTTTTCCTTGCTAAACTGCTGGATAGGCAAAACTGAAAGAGAGTCTGGAATAACAAATAGATCACATGTAAAACTAGATCAAAACATACGAAACAAGCGTGTTATTCACACTATTACATGGCTCAAGGATGCAGACAACTTACAATCTGCAAGAAAGGACGATCAACACTCACCACTTACTCTGCCTTCAAAGGATCCTTAACATTAATTGGCAAGATAGAATATCGAACACAACAATCTTTAAACAGGTGCAGCTCACCAACGTGGCAGCAATCCTCAGAGAAAATTCAAGTGCTTGGGACATGTTAACAAGATAAGTGATATGCAAATACCCAATCTGCTCCTATTTGGAGAGTTGGCTGATGCCCAAAGACGGAGAGGTGGACAGAACTCAGGTATAGAGATGTGTGCTGAGACAGAACGCAACATTTTAAGATTAAGTCCTTGAACAATTTGCATCAGATTGAGTCACATGGAGGAACGCTGTTCAGGCAGGAATCTATTAATACGAAAACATATTTATGATCAGAATAAGGTCTGAAAAAGGAAAACTGAAAAAGGGGGCCGGGGGATGAAAGATCTTGAGTTGCTGAGACTGCCTGTCACGACGACACGCGGAGATGTCAAGGTTGAACATTGGCTGCGTGAAGTTGACATTAGAAGTTATTCAAAGTCACTTGAGGTCACTTCCTGATGATTTCTAGCCAATTATCATACCGAAAATGTTTAAATTTAGCATACATCTTCCCACGGCAAATCTTTGTGACTTCAACTTCGGAGGTTATCCAAGGTCACCAGAGGTAATATCCGGTCATCTTATAACATTTTTCAAGTTTTGGGCAGGTATGTAACTGAAAACAGTTCATACGTACATGTTTTCATGGCAAAAAGCATATGATATGCAGATGTGACATTTAGGATCCTTCAACGTCGTCAAAAGCCTTTTCTTGTCATTTTTACCCAATCTTCAGAGTTATAGGCCATAATTTTGCATCAAAGATACTGGGATTTAGCATATTGGTATATCTTTTCACCTCGAAGGTAACAAGTTAAGGAAGGATTGCCTGGGAGGTCATTCAAGGTCATTCTAGGTCAGTTTTGGTTATTTTTAGGTTTTGAAATAGCTAAAATTTAGTATAGGGGGTAAATCTTCCCTCAAAGAAGGTCATAGGCCATGCAATATTGACCTCTGGAGTTATTTGAGGTCACTGATAATATTTGTAGTCAATTTTCTCAAAATCTTGCGCCTATGAGAATGGAATTTGGCTCAGGGATACATACACACACACACACACACACACACATATATATATATATATATATATATATATATATATATACACACACACACCTACATATATATATATACATATATATATGTATATAAGCTGACACATCTGCCGTGTTATAACTGGAGGTGAGTTCAAATGTAGTTTCAAACTTCTTGAAGATGTGCATTTAAACTCATATATATATTTTTGTTCAAATCATATATATATATATATATATATATATATATATATATATATATATATATATATATGATTTTAAATGCACATTTTAAAAAAGTTTAAAACTCCATTTGGACTCATTTCCACTTATAACACGGCATACGTGTCAGCTTACACTGCATAAATAGGATAGATAAATAGAAAATGGTTAAACAGGCTGCAGATAAGCCAGATGCCCCTAGAGACTGCTTCAAATCCAGATATTGTCTTATTCATTCACTGTCCATACCTTACACACACACATACACACACACACACACACACACACACACACATGTGTGTGTGTGTATCCTTGTTCCTGTTTTCAACCAGTTGATAAGTTCTCAACTCCAAATGGTTTTAGATCTATCTACGTATTCATCTATCAATCTATGTATTTATAATCATGAGCACACTCTTCGAAATACCTCTTTATCTCACTTCCATATTCTAAATGTTATTCAAGGTCGTATACAATGCCATTTTTAAATACCAGCAGGATATCTCTATCGGTTAATTGGAAAAAAAAACCTTCCTTCGTCTCCAAGTTGTCAGTACACGTGTGCTTTTGTAAAATTTGCAATGGCCACGTGGTATAAATACCAGAGTATTTCTTTAAGATAAAATCCATTACAAGTTGTTCTCCAGATGAAGAAGAGATGATTACATGACTATAGTTTTTAATCTGTCATGTTGAAACTCCGTGGTAAAATCGGTAAAGGTGACGTCAACGTCAGATGGACCCCTGGGATGAAGGATTCAAATTCAAATCTTCCAAGAAGATTCTCATTCCTTTACGATTAGCACTTTATGAGTCGTAGAATATATCGATTTGAACCATAAAAAAAAAAAAAAATCAACGGTAGAGGAAAGATCTCGTAAAAATTGACATCTTTCTCCGCTCAGTATATTTTTATCATTAATTGTGACTAGTTTTCAACTTCACTTGAACATTTAGTTCTTTTTTATCACAACTTTGAGTGGTTCAAAGAATTGAGAATTTGCAAGTCAAAGTTGAAGGTGAAAACTGGTCAAAATCAATTATAAAAACATCATCTTGCAATACTTAACGCAACAATACTTGAAATTCTCTATTCACTTTCATTTTTCTCTTTTTTCTCCCACAATTTTATTATATCAATATCAATATCAATATCAATATATATATATATATATATATATATATATATATATATATATATATATATATAATTTTTTATACTGGTCTCTGATCATTCGTATATTCACAAAATCTACGACTTCTCTTTAGTGCTCCCTGTATAAATCACTTTCTGTTCATATCTATCTATCAATCTATCTTATCCTTTCATTCAGCTAGAAGAGTGGCACTGTATGTTCATATAGGTGTCCATGGGGCATATCATCCCATTAATGGTTTACCCATTAAACGGGCCTATTTTAGTTTTCAATATACCAAATGTAAATATAGCACATTCAAGATGTGTGCTACGTTTCTCAAGACAATGACAAAAATACGTTAAGTTGCCGAAAAGAAATATTTGTATAGTTTTACAGTGCAAGATATTACGTACGCGTCCCATTTGTGCAGAAGTATCTAATCTTTCCCGAATGCTACACTGACCACTTTGAAGATGAATCAAAACCGATGAAGCCTAAGGATTCTGTTAGAAGAATACGCAGAACCTTGAGACGTAATGGAAAGATTTAAACCATTTGGATATCGCTGATTTTACAAGTACTTCTTTTCCGCCCCTATCCAACAGTAAAGCATTCATATAAGAAAGAAAGGAACCTTTCTGTAAGCCGAAATTACGTGATGTTAAGAAGGAAATACTATTAGTTTATAGGTGAAATCTTTTGAATGTTCCTTGACCCCAAGGATAGTATATTTGGATGGAACGTCAGAGGAAGAGGAGTTGGGAAGTACACGGTGTAAGAGGCACAGAGAGTGAGAGAGAGAGAGAGAGAGAGAGAGAGAGAGAGAGAGAGAGAGAGAGAGAGAGAGAGAGAGAGAGAGAGAGAGAGAGAGAGATGCTTTTAGTAAAACAGCTTATGACTAAACGTTTTCTTTCTTTTCACCTTTTCTCGTGAAAACAAGTGAGGTTGCGGTGAGCAAACCCTTGGAAAGTTAATTTCTTTGTACTGGAGTATTTGTAAGCGTCTGTAAGCGTGCATCGACACGAGAATTGGAGAAATCGTCATTAAACGACATCGTTTGTGGGTTTATTGCCGAATTGCTCTCAAGGATTTCAAATTAAAGTTTTCAATTTCAAATTTAAACTGTATTTAGTTGGTTTCATTGAAGCCAGTAGAATCGCCAGAGGATTTGCACAGAATTAAGCCTGCATTAATCATACGGACAATAGACCTACCTTATCAGTGACACGTGCATTTATTCCTCTCCAGGTGATCCATTTCCTCGTATCTTTAACTGCATTTCTACAGTAAATTCATTGACAAGGCAATTACATGTCACCCATTATAGCAGAGTACTCTCAGTAATGCTCCACTTCTTGATAGTTTTATCATCCATTTTTTTTTTCGATTTCCAATGATTTTTAGAGTGAATAATTTAAAATGCATTTCTGCATAACACATTAGCTATCCCTATCATATGTATATGCCTTATACTGTCAACAATTCTACCCTCAATTCCTACCCACTGATTTACAGTCCTTATTTTTATGATGAATATTTTGAGATGCGTTCTAAAGTAAAACCATTAACAATGCATGAGTATTACTTATTCGATCAGTCATGCTTACCTTGATCCGCTTTTTTGCGAGTTTGTACACCTTTTCTGGGTAGAATCCTGGTAACAAAGTTAAATCATAACAAGAAACCATTCAAAGAGAGAAAAATAAAATGTTTTTCTATGATGTTCGAGGTCGGCCATTTTGAAATTCAAAATGGAAGACTGTGAATGCACGTTTTTTTTTCTAATTATTGTGCATGGATTCATCTCAAAATTTAATCATTCCTTCCGGAGCCTATTGCCTACCCGCCTATCATGAGAACCTTTAGAAATATTGCTGAGATAGATAGTAGCTGATATATAGATTTATGAGAAAAAACGGAAACGGAAAAAGGTATTTTACGTTATTTTCTCATATTCGCTCCTGTCCGTCTACATATTTCCCCGAAAGTTTTAAATGAATCTTAATGAATTTTTGAAAAAGTCGCAAGGAAAAATAATTGGATTCTTAGTACAATCCAGGAACTCGTTTTTGATTGAGAGATATCATTCCATTTCAAAATTTTACACAATCCTGTATTCACTCACATCAATCCACACGGTATTTCTAGGGGTTCTCAGTGAATTTTAATGAATAGTTGTTGATGGATCAGCCGTATTTTGAGAATGAACTGATTAAACTTCGAGGTGGATCAATGTTTCTGTTCTTTGTTTTGTTTTTTAACCATGTATCTATGTGTTGATTCCTGTCTATCTACACCGTATCTTTAAAGGTTCTCAATGATTTTCAATGGAACTATGTGAAACGATAAGGTACAAAGTGATGAAGATATAAATGAATGCGAATGGATCCAGGGATTGAGTGATATCCTTCTGTTTTGATATTTCATAATTTTTTATACCTGCACCTATCTCTCAACCCACATCTTCAAAGGTAAATGTAATTTTGTCGAATGGCAAAGCACGTATTACGTAAATGGTGATTAGATTTTGGGGTAAATTCAGGAATTTGTTTTTTTATCGACGTATATTCTTGTTTTTTTTTTCATGTATTTCTATCCGATATTTCCGAAAGTTCACGAAAGATTTCTATAGAATTTTGTTGAAGTGTAAGACTCATATCATATGATATGTGATTCAATCGTGGGTGGATCCAGGAATTCATTTTGGATTTATCTTTTTCTTTTTTTTTTCCTAAATTTCTGTATTTACCCCTGACTGCCGATAACTCGAAGAGTTCTGAATATCAATGGAGTTTTGTCGGAAGGTGGATCCTGGGGTAACGAGGAAGAGATCTCATTTTGAGCGGATCAAAAAATTTATTTTTGATTGAGGGATATTTTTGACTTTTTTTTCTTCCATACATCTCAGTATTCACTTCTGTCTGTCCCCACAACAACTCCTAAAGCTATCAAAAATGTCAAAGTTCGTTTATACAAGACGTGCTTAAATTTAGTTTTCCGGTATTTCCCCTCATAAATAAATGTCTTTGTTCTTGTCTGCCCACGCTGTATATCAAAAAGTATTCCAATGAACTTTCGTGAGAAAAAAAAATCACCTTTTCAGGCGGATCCATGGTCTTATTTTGATTGAAAAATATCTTTGCATTTTTTTTTCTTGAATACTTTTGTATTCGCTCCCGATGGTCGACATGATATCCCTGAAACTCCTGAATGAAGTGCAATTTTGTAAGAGGTTGGACAATAGGCAAAAGAAGTAAAAGTTAAATTTTGAGGCAGATGTAATGCACATTGATCAAGTCATAATTTGTTGAAATTTACATTCACAGTCATCCATTTTGAATTTCAAAATTGCCACACTTGAACATCATAGAACCCCCTTTCAATAATTTTTCTCCCACTTTTTTTACAACTTCCACTTTCCAATTGACTAAATCCCACAATATACGGGTAGAGTGCCAAAAATTGCCGAAAATTTTCGCTAAAATTCCGAAATTTGGTGTTCAATTATCAATTTCGGAAAATCATACCGAGTACATTCAGTCCGTCTGCAAAATTCTTTGACTATGGTAAAGGGTCTGTGTCGTGGAATGGTTGTGAAGTCAATAAACGTTGATAAAAAATACATACGTATAGAGGGTTCCAAAAATTGGAGCTAAAATACAACTATGATTTAGCTTACCCGATATGTAACCATTAGAACTAAAAAGATTTTGAGGTAGCAGTTCAATAAATCTACGCTGCGATGTCTGCACGATTTACTCCGCCTACATAATCTGGCGAAATAGTGCGGATGCTAGGTATTAGCCAATTGATTCTTATGATGACGATGCACAAGGTGTAGTAATACGTCGTGAATATTTAACGAATTTGAAAAAAAAAAAGTCAAATATAGAGAAAGCTCCAGAAGAATTAAGCATTTTCGAACTGATAGTTTGAAGGAAATATGGGGGGGGGGGTTAGCAGCAAGAACACCTTTTGAATTAACAGAGAAAAATACAGGTGAATCAGTTCTGTCATCATTAACAGATACATTTTTCTGAGCAGGATCGTTGTGTAGTAATTTTGCCGCGTGATAACACTCGTTTACATGTTGCAAATGTGACTGAGATAAAAAAAAAGGGCTTCAGGTAGGGATATTTTCCAGATTCAGCACCTTAAATTTGTCTCTTGTCTCGCTCACGTCAAACTTCTCCCTATTGCTAGCAGTTCCAGCAAATTCGAATAATTGCAAAAGTATACACCGAATAAAAAACTGTACCGTTCTTTAATGATGGAATACAAAAATTGATTTTTAAATGATGCAGTAAATATCCCTTTTTTCCAATAGGTTTCTCCCTGAGTTAGTATTGCATATAAACTGAGATAAGTAAAATAATCTAGCCATATAATGAGCTCATATGTACATTTCTATGTTTGCTTTTTCATCTTTTTGTTTGCTTGCTCAGATAGGATCGGTTGATCGCTCAATCTCCGTGCGTGCATTTCAGTTTTTAATCCAAGGTAAGTGAACAAACCATTTTGCTTTTTACACGAACTGAGGATTTTAATCATGTAGTTACTTGTGTAAAACACAACCAAATCTAATAAAATTTACGTCATTTCGGAGAGACCTTAACTGTGAGTAAGTTTTTTTCTTCTTTTAATTACACCGAGTCACGGAAATCGCTCTGCAATTCGTTCAATAGAGTTGAGGGAATTTAAAATCCTCAGATTTGGTATACTATAACGTAAAGCACTTTTTGAACCACCGAACTAGATTCAGACTCATTTTCCGGAAAATGCAAATATTTTACACTTAAAAAACAGAAAGATCCCCCACTTTATATATACTTAACATAGGTTTAACTTTCAGCAACAGAAAACCTTTTTCAGTTTCGGTACATTAGTTTTATAATTTAAAAAAATATATATTAACTAGTGTATAGTCTCAGTGGCTGAGATAGTTTGTACATCAGTTTTTTGGTATTTTGAATCAACTTGTGAGGCGATTTTTTTTCTCTAAACGATGTTGGACATTATACACTTAAGAGATCAAAATATAGGGAATGTTATTTCCCTTTCCTCAGGGTTGATATCAAATAAGGAGACTTTTTTTCTCTCTCTCTTTTTTGCTTCTTGCTTTATTTTGGGGCAACGTTTGTTTTTCTTCTTTACTTTGAGGGATCAAAACCAGAGGGTTATTTCTCTTTATTTTTAGGTTTGAAGTCTCGGGGACTTTTTTTTCACTTTTAGTGGTCATAATCGAGATGGGTGTTTCTCTTTCACTTTAAAGGGTTGATATTGTAGAGGGAAAGCTCGTTTTTTTAAAAATTAATTTCTAAGGGCCAAAAGGGTCGAAGGTGCTTTTGTTTTTTTTACTCATTCCAAGTGGTCAAAAGGATGAACTTTCTTCTCTTTAATTAATCATAATTGAGGGGAAGTCTCTCCCCTTTATAAACATTAAGCTCTTCCCTTTTCAACATTTGACGCCTTTTTTCTTTACTATTCGCCAAATTTTGAATATTAGCCCTCCTTTTTCATCATTACTCCTTTTTGCACCCCTCTTTTTTACATTTACCCACCTTTTCACACCAGCCTGATCCTTTTTCAAATTAGACAAACATCATTTCTACATCAGTAACCAACCTTTTCAAAACTAATTGCCATTACAAAGGTGGCGGTTTCATAACAAGACTCGAAGTGTAGGAAGAATTCAAACAACTAATTTGCTTGGAGAAAGTGGAGACCTAACAACGGATAGGGACCAAATTCTCGCGTGCTCCTCGGCAAAAACCTCTATTCCTCTACTCAAGGGACACAGAACAATTAACAAAAGATACAAATCGGAGGTAACTAGTTCGATGATTTCCCCGAAGTCTTTGATGGAACGAGTCTTCAAACAGACAAAAAACATAAAGGCACCTGGACCAGATAATGTAAATATCGACTTACTAAAAAAAAACCTGATGAAGCAAACACTAGGAAACAAAATACTCTATTTGACTCGTGCCTTAAACCGGAAAAAGAAACAGAAAAGTTCCAGAACTGCAATCATAATGTCGTTATATAAAGAAGGAGACCCTGAAGACTTAAACAACTACAGACCAATATGTCTACTCAACTGGATTTACAAACTTTCGACCAAAGTGATGACTAACCGAAACACTGAAACGCTATATGAGAACCAACTAGGGGGGTTGGCTGGCTTTAGAAGAAGCTAGTCGACCATTAATCATCTCTTTCCGGTAAATGAACCGAAATAAAAAGCAGAAGAGTATAGAATACCACTCACTGTAGCATTCGTCGTCTTCAGGAAGGCCTTGGATCCGTTGGAAATCAGCGAAAAATGTTATCATACTAAGTCATTGATACTATCATATAACAAGGCGTAGACCCCGTATACGTCAGTTTTGCAACATATGTAATGAAATAGTAGTTCTTCTATCATAAAGACCTTTCCAAATAGGGAAAAGAATAAAAGGATACCAGTTCAGCCGAACACTTCACAACCTGCCTCAAGTTGATCTTTCGAACCTTGACTGGGGAAATATAAGAATCAAAATAGATTGCAAATACGTAAGTAACCTCAGATTTGTTGACATAATTTTCTTTGCTGAGAACCTTCATGATCTTCAAATGATATTAGACGAACTAAATAAAGAAAACAAGAAAGTCTCCCCATGTGCCCCAGTGAGACAGATATCATGTACAAGAAACTTGTTTGAGACAAAAACACAACGAACAAAATCGAAAATGCAGAACTCAGGGAAAGAGAACATTACTTGTACTTAGAACAATGAATCTCCATGAAATCCTCAAAAATAGAAGGAATCAGACGGAAAATACATTGGAAAGTTTTCCGTAGAGCAGACTAAATCCCAAAGAACAATAAAATCCTCCTAGCCTCAACAAGAAAAGTTCACAACTAATGCATCCTTCCAATAGTCACTTAGGGAGCTGAAATATGGAATCTAACTCGAAGATTGACACTTGAACTGAGAACCTTGCAACCTGTACAGGAGAATGATCAACCACCTGGAGAGATCACAGGACAACACAGTATATGAGAGAAAAAACCGGAGTCAGAGACATCATAGAGATCATTAGAAAACTCAAATGGCAACGAAACAGTCATGCTGCAAAAAAATGACAACTGCTCAACTCACGAATAACAACGTAGATCCCCAGGGATCATGTGCAAAACTGTGACCGGCAGAAAATTAGATGACATGATGATTTTGACGAGTTCAGAAATTACTGGCACAGCGATGCCCATGATAGAGAAGTCTGGTGTATCTTGGGGAGAGGACTATGTCCCAAAACGGACGCTAAGGATTTGCTGCTGCTGCTGCTGATAATGATGTCAAGAAGAAAAGAAACTTTTTTTTTTCAAAATCCCTTAATAGTTTTTTTAGTGAGTGTTTCAATTTACAATATAAGTGTATACTAAATTGGTCCATAATTTATGTCCGGGTGTATTCATGCGTGCTCCTTTGGTCTTCAACGAAAGGTGACAGGAGTAACTCATTCGTTGATCACCGCTTCCCATCTTCCCCCGACGCTGCTACCAAAAGACGTTGGTCACGTGATGGTCTCTCTCGGGTGACTTCCCCGGGCCTGAATTTATCCGTTAGATGCATCCGTCGAGTCTCACTAAAACACATGCTTGTGAAAAAGAATAAATGTTAATTTGAACACGCACTTAAACAATCGTTTCATATCAATTCATCAGAATTAAAAAAATATGGATGAACGGTATTGTTTAATGGTTGTAATCATGGAAGATTTGCCAGCATTTCCAATGCAGGCATATTTTTTTATTGCTACTTTTGACTGGCATGGCAGGAAGGTCCAGTGAATGTAAAAAAAAAAGGGGGAATTAAATTCGGTGCCATCTTGTCTGCCGCTTCCTAAATATTTCGAACGTATTTTTCTGCAATTATTTTCCCCTCATTTTTTCTGGCAAATCATGTGTAAAAAGGAAGGATTTAGTTGCCGAATACTGATTGTGTACGTGAAGAGACTTCGAATAAACGAGGCAAAAAGAGAGAGACGAAGACTTTTTTTCGAATGTGTGTGTATGTGTGTATGTGTGTGAGAGAGAGAGAGAGAGAGAGAGAGCGAGAGAGAGAGAGAGAGTGGAGGTTGTTAATTGTTGGAGATAAAGAAGGGGAAAAATAAAGAGACGGTTTGGAATAAAATCGTGATTAAGTGGGGATCATTTGCAAGAAACAGAAAGACGAAAGAAAAAATGAGTAATGTAAGGCGAATTATATGAATTTCATGGTGAATCACGCATTTTTGACGCCCCCTGTCAAAGTTGGCTATGGTTGTAGCAAACTTTTACAATCATTATTGCAGAGGTGGTAGTTATGGGTGGGTGCTTCATTGCTCACTCTCCCACCCTCTTCCCGATCAGTAATAGTAGTATGCCAGACTATAGGAAAGTCTTTTTTTTGTGGAAGAGCGAGATATGGATTTATACTTTTCCAGGGGGCATTATTGTGGAGAAAACACGAGCAGCCTCAGTCAGAATTCGAACTAGATTTGCCAATTCCAGTTCCTGTATCGATAACTATTAAGCTATATAACATTGCCGGAGGCATCTTGTCGAAATTGATTCTGGCTGTACCACTTTTTCACATTCATCTTATTATACTATATATTATTATTACTATGCTTACATGGTAACTATGGTCGGGTGGTCTGCCAAAGTACTCAATTGTCGACTATCTTCTCTGTCAACAATTGTGGTATTTCAGATAGAAGTTATTCAGACGACGGGTGTATTACAAGATGTATTACAGCTAAGTGAACAAAATCAAATATATATTTATTCGTTTTCCCCAGCTCATATCTGGCTTAAATTTTTAATAAATATCATTGTCAGATGAATTTCTAATCTGCAGACTGTCAAGCACACAATTATAATATATGGATTCACTACGAACTATGTGGGAGCCAATATGTTCTTTCAATTTGGAAAGCACGCATCTTTCCGTACGTTATGAATTGATGTACAAGTGAGATGTAAGGCCAGTATTCTTCGGTTTCTCTTATGCATCGTAAGATGTTAGCATCTGATTAAGTCTTTATGTGTGAGTGAGTGTGTAAGAGAGACAGCTTATCATCCCAATGTCAGAGATTGGAAACAGGACAGAGGATTTGGACAAAAAGACTGATCTTTCTCCAGTTTCAGTTTCAGACTGGATGGCTTCGAAGGGTGTCCACAAGAGAAAAAATCCGGTTGTTAAGTATTACGTGTCTGCAGACTGGTTGGTGTCTTAGAATATGTTTTAATTAACAATGACAGGTTGATAAAGTTCAACCCATTCGTTTGGGAGAGTGCAAGTCAATGAACGTATGTGTACTTTGATGCACTCTGTGTCTGAATCTATGTGAATCTGTAATTTGGATTATTTTCCTCACCAGACTTCGTGTTTTCAATATGGGAACAGTTGCATGCCTCCACGGGTACAGAGTTTCCATTACAGATCTCTAACAATATTTTCAGCGATCTCTTTGAACACAATGGGCTTTCTACATCATCAAAGTTACTTTTATGCACATGCCCAGCGTACGTGCAGTGCAATTGAATAACGCACACAACTGTAAAACTATAACATAGCCGAGGTGGGCCACCTTTTAAAAGAAATAACCGTCGAAGCACGCCATTTAGTCCCTTTCAATGAGTTGAGAGAAAAAAAGGTTTCGTATAAAATTCGTGGATATTAATAAAACTATACAATTTCTCAAAATGGGCACCGAAAATTGCATATTCTGCACTATTTGACAGGTTCATATTTCCGTTGGAAGTTTTTGAAGATTAACCAATTATACATCATTGAAGTTTTCAGAGCATGGGAGATCAGAAAAATAATGTTAGCATCTGCATAGACTCACACATGGACTCTATATTGGATTTTCAAAATGTCGGGCGAAAATGCATAATTTAGTCAGGGGATTAAGTTGAATAGTTCAATGTTATGTTTTCTGGGATAGAAAAAAATCTAATGGAAACCTTCGGAGTAGTGCTAAGCATAATAGAAATCGATGACAATGTTAGTAAAAACGATTACCTTTATATTTCTGGTATACCTTTATTATACATATTCTTACTGTAAAGGTCACTATGTAAGTTTGATGTTTATAAATTGGCAAATTTATACGTATTCCAATTTTTCGAGTATGGGGAATCGGCAATGTTGTTTATACTGGTATTGCGTATTCAGCAACTGAGGGAAATGATACGGCAACTGAATTGTAGGGTCAGTGATTCGTGTGAAATTGCTGCAGTTACAATTTAACGTCTTGTTCATTTTCTCCTTTTCTCAACTTCTTGCTTCCACGAATGATGATAGAAAGTTCAACACGGTAGATGCAATGTATAAATCAGGAAAAACAGACGGAAGACGGGAACGATTGCTAGGTTGCGAGAGAAAGGACGAATGCTGGTTCGCTTTTCGGCATACTCTGTTGACCACGGACGGTAAACAGCCTTTTATAGTAAGGCCCCTTGACTAAGATGTAGATAACATGAGTCATGTGCCTATAAACCTCAATCTTAATTAGACAATGAAAATAAACAAATTTTGGTTCAGGCAGTAAATACCACTCGAAGACAATCGTTTCATCCGAGAAGATTTGCTGGTTATAAGAAAGTTTATCATTTCCTGAAGTACCCGTCTTTATTGATATATTTTTTGAAACAGCGCAGATCGTTCTCCAGCGACAAACATCCTTAGGGTTTTGCAGTCTGCAAAAATGTCCATCATTCAATAACTCGTTATCGTTGACCAACCTTAATCCACGTAGGGGTACAACTGCATTTTCAAACACCCGCACAGACCACCGCATGACAGCTATTTTGGTTTTTCAAAATAGCAAACGCAACATACATAATATGCGATATATCTAGACTTAGAAGCATGGATGAATAAGTAGAATCTATGTATTTGAAACAAAGAATCCAACGAAGATGAAAAAAGCGCTCAACATTATAAGAAAAAAGCCATATCTTTACATCTGTGGTATGACTTTATCACATAAAAGAGGTATTTTACATCGCCAGGTCAACTATTTATTCTTAATGTTATAATCCTATGTTTTGGTCAAATAACCAGTAGTGGCATCATCAGAATTTTAATCATAACACTTGCCTAACGTTTGGATCGTTCCATCTCAAGTCATCAAGGCTGTCTAACCATTCGTTTGGGATTCGCTTGTAATTTTTTTCCTAGGTAATAATTTATTTTGTCCGGTGGTCAATATTTCAGCCCCACCCTAAAATGTACAGACATAACGTACAATTTCTTTTTTTCTGAAACTAAATTTTTCTGTTTGGGATCGTAAGAGAATTAGATCCCGGATGTTAACATCCAAACTTTTTCCGTATGGAACAGTCAAACATCCAACTTGCTGTTTTTTGAGCATGCCCAATACATATTTTTGTTACATGCACATAATCTGAAACTGATTAGGCCCTTCTACAACATTATCATCCCAGCGAGTATATATTTAATGCAAGCTGAAAACATTCCAAGTATTTCATTTATCTAACAGTGATTTCAAATTTGGACTCTGCGGACCCTCACTATCCATAAGTTGGAATAAGATTACTGCAATCATAACATAACGTTAACACAACTGTATATGCGTTCATTACAACATTGAAGAATTTCCATACTATTTCATATTTCGACGTGGATCACATTACGTATCATTCAAAATAGATTTAGAATAATTCATGATATCACGACATTCCCAAAAGTTTTTTCTCCTTTTTTCTTAATATCACTCTCCTGCAGGTTGTACTGTCTCCCTGGTACTGTGCTTTGCCTGTCAATTTTATGTATCAGAATAGTTTCTGGAACACTATAAATATCATCCGTTAAGGAACCAATGTAATGATGTCCTCAGGTAACAATGATACGTGGATTTGATCCTAACATCCAGATGTTTTTCATTTTCCTGCATTACAAGGTCAATGTATTATTTCTGGTCGTATATATAGATATCATAATCGAATATAGTCTTAGAAATTAGTGCAATATCATTGATCACTTGTAACTAGTGTATTAGTTCACTGTATGTCTTAGTTGTAATTTTGTTTCTTTTTCTAGCTCAGACTTGTAGAAGATATCTGTTTCTGAAACCTGCTTTGTGTCCTCAGACCACTTCTACATTGCATATCCAGTACGAAAGTTTTGGTACATAAGCGTCTGAAACTTAGTCTGGTACACTAGAACATAGCACCTACATCTAATGTTAATTGAAAACTTTCGATAGCATTCAATTTACCCATCAGTGATTTCAAAATGAGGAAAGAGCATGGCATGATCAAGATCAAGACTGTCATGTTTTGGTGTCAGTAATTCCTCTGATACAGGAGGCGATCATCTTTACAAGTTCATGACATTAGTATATGTTCCCCAGGTGGGTGTCCCACAGATCTTGAATGTCAACCAAATTGGCCAGAGACTGTGTGAAGAGAACATGCAAGAAAGTCTCGATGGAAATGCCTGTCTGTTGGAACCAGTCAAGAGGTTGAACAACACCGGGTTTCTTGTCATCAAACAATTCGAACTTTCGCTGGTCTGAAAGAAACAATAGAATTCAATGGTCTGTTTATGGATCTAAACTTCAGTCAACAATTCAAAGACGGGCCTGTGGTGGTGTCAGCTTATTTTTACGAGGTTATTCTAGCTTGTGGCACCTACAGAGCTGACGTTGAAACAGAAAAAAAATAAGGGCAAAATGACAGCAGGGTGAATATCCTTTTCGGTACCAGGTATTTCCACACCAACACGAATATTGAATTCATACCAGTGTGATCTTTCCTATCTTAACGAGAGACAAGGATGAATGAAAACTGGATACTTTGCATAAGCAATAATTGAGAATAACGCAAATCCCAAAGTTAGTCATCACATCAGCTTCCAACCGCTCAAGAGGCAACTGCAACACGTAGTTTCAAGATAAAAGCAGGTGAAAGCTGACACCTTGATGATCTGCTTGGTAGCAGCTACACCTCAGCGCTGACCAGACGCATGGTTAGTGTTTCTAAGCCCAGAAACTGTTATCTTGGTTCTCTCTGTTGCACACTACTGCAAAATCTGTAAGCGCACTGGAATATGTATGGCATCAGGTACTTTGGAGATTGGGCAAATCTGTACCACGCTGAGAAGAGGTAGCAGCGTTACCGGCATTCAATGCATTCACTGAAACAGACCTTGTTAGGAGATTCTCTGGAGTAAGCAAAACCAGGTGCTTTCAACAGTAGATGGAGATATCATATAAGCACTGATAAAACTAACAGAGGAGGGCAATATAACACAAAATATGAAAGATGAATTGGCCAACTTTGCATGTTTTAAATGCGGGAAAAACAGCATTTGTATAAAAAGCATTCCAGGTCTTAAGTAGCATCTGTTTTGCTAACATCTGACAGAATCAACCAACTTATCTCCTATTTTTGGTGCATTTAGAGGCATATTAAACGGTGTCGAGTCACGAAGATGTGACAACACGAGTTTGACACACTCTATGGCAATCAAGATAATGAACACTGTGAGATATGAACTACTACTACGAAGGCCCTATTGGTCCTTAAAGCCATTGAACAGTTGTTCAAGTGTCAATGTTAAGCTCATTGTACACTTTTAAGGTGTTCATGAAGGCTGGCAGAGACCTTTGTTTGTGCGGAAGCCACTGTAAAAATGACGCAGACTTAAATGCCGGAAATGATAATTAGGACAATGATTGAGCTCCGTTAAAGTATATAGCATAGAATAATTCAATTAAAAATTAACAAGACTGCTTTTTTGCTTCATAAATCTATACATACAACTTCAAATGACAAACATGCTACATGAAATAAGGTTATATCACAAATGCCAACCTAATGGTTTTTGATTAGTTTTGGATACACAGGATACACAGGATTGGTATACTTAATCGAGTTAATAGGTTGGGTAGAAGCTGATATATCACAAATCATCTATTTTTCTGTGGCCATTTTGAATAGTTCAAAATTGTTGACACTCAACTTCAAAACGGATGCCAAGATTATTTTGTTGATTCCTCATGCTCTGATGATTGAAAAAAAGAGTAGCTTTGTTTATCTTGAAAAACATTGAACAAAAATGCATAGAGAACTCGACATATTTTTATGCAATACTGTTATATTGCAATTGTAAAGATAATGGTTTTTAATTACTTATTTTTGATTATGCTGAGGATTATTTTAATGCTTTGGTTTCTTGAACGTAGGATTCGACAATTTATCTTTGTTCCTAGACATACTATGAGCAACGACAGGACAAATAAAAAATATTTACGGCAAACATGTTGAAAATCCAAAATGTGATCATTCAGCTGTCTACGCAGACGATAACAATATTTCGTTGATCCCCGACGCTCGAAGGATGATTCCAAAAATGAATAGATTTTCTAATGAACATGAATGTATAGTTTCCACGAATGAACCTGACTAATAGTGCAAAATATGAATTGTCTACTTATCATTTTAATAATCCAAAATCGTCGTCCTGCACGTGTCTGTGCACTTGCCAATATTAATTCTCAGATTTCCCGAGCTCTGAATATTCAAAAATGTATAGTATTTTAATCTACAAGGTATTTATACGTAAACACATTGTGAACTAATACTGTGGAAAATCCACTTTGTGATGGCCATTTTGAAAATTCGAAGTGGCAACCACACCATGTCAGTGCAAATGCCAACTATTTTCCTTAGGATTCTCCATGCCTAGAAGATCTTTAAAATACAAAGTCTTGCTAATTTCCAGAAAACTTTATACGAAAATACAATGCAAATCAACTAATTATGCATCTAATGATTTATAATTTTATTTGCCCTTGTCTGATGTTTTTTCTATTTTATCTCATTTTTCTACGTTAAAGATCTATAGCTTGGATTCAGTGGTTAGCGAACTTGTCTGTTGATCATTACACCTAAGTAGTGGGTTCGATCCACATAGGAAGTCCGTTTGCTGTAGCCTTGTGCCATAACTAAACTCCACTTCGTAAATAATAATAATAATGATATTTTCTTCATCCTTATTCTATTTGCATTTCATCGTAACGACTCATAAAGTCATTGTGTGATCGTCTGTAAATACTGCGAATCGAAACTAAAGAATGAACGCTCAACGAGACAGGAATTTGCATCGCCTTTTTTCCATTGGGGCTTGTCTTACGATACACTAACAGTATTACTTGTGATATTATCTTGCATTGTATTATCATTTTATGACGCATTGTCAACTTTCATAAATACATAAAGAAATAATGGGATATTTCTTTCATTCTAATTTCAGCTGGCTTCCATCGCTAATACACACAACGTCATCCTACGTCCTTTAATGAACAGGGTGGATTGGGAATAAAGAATCGGTTGACAATGCTTCATCAAATAATAACACAATTCACTGTAATATATAGTATAACTACCACTTCACATTTTTTCGTGTTTTTCAATTATTTACTTATATAAGTAGCAAGCAAAATTCATTTTTTTTATCTGAAAAGCTGGGGATGATTTGAATATGCAACGAGCTACGAGCAAAATGGACTTTTTTTTCTGAATCGAATATAGATTACTTCTCAAGAACTTCATCCTACCTGGCAGTAAAATATTGTTGTCCCTAGATGGGGATTTAGACAATTTTATGCACATTCTGAATATTTCGTAGATTTGAACATGTTTATAAATATACGTATATGATTACCTATGCTTTCCTTACATCCTGTGTCACAGTTCTACATTTTTCAATGTCTATATCTGTTGTTTCCGTGGGGATATCTTTCGATCCCGTATTGTTGGGATTTCGTAACCTGTCATGTTAGCTAATGTACTTAGATATGTCCACCTGTGATGCTAGTTTGTGAAGCAATTCGTTGCAAAAAGCACAAATTAAATCTGGATTTACTGAACAGACAGGCTCTCCTTATTTTATTTATTTATTATTGTTGGAACTCGAAACTTCTCAGTTACAAACTTAGTAAATATCAGCAAGCCTGTCTGCTGCAGGGTCGAACTCAATTCCGACTTCTATCCAATCTTAAGATGCTTATTGCAAATTTTATATTGTACATGTAGTAATAAATTCACACACACACACACACACACACACACACATATATATATATATATATATATATATATTGGATCGAAGGCATTTGTTTTGCAGGGGGGCAGTTTTTCTAATTTGGGCAGTTGTAGTCTGATTTTTTTGTACTAGTATTTTCAATTATTTCTAATAATTTTATTATTGTGCTTAGTGATGATCATATTGAAATTTTCTGTACAGCTAAAACTAATTTTCAATGTATTTCTATTAGATATTTAGTTGAGTGGGTGGTTTGGAGGGAAATGTTTTTCAATTAGTCGAATATATATATATATATCAATATCACGGTAGGAAAAATATGATTTTATGCATTTTTCAGTTTAATGTGATGGGACGAACAAACAACAAAGAGATTACTTCTCTTCAATTACATGACGATTGTTCTTGTTCTTGCTACCGGAAAGAAACGAAGTCAATTCAAGTTTCCAACTTGGCCAGGATTTTGACAATGATGTTAGTAACTTGTGACCTGCCGTAGCAGAATAAGCTGTCGGTTGATGTTCGAGCACGGCTAGAAAAATAGAATATCAAAATTGCATTCAACGTTTGTTTTGCAAAGGTCCGTTCTCAAAACCTACTTTTTGCCCTTACAACCAAGAATGTCACACATACCATAAACCAAACCTAGTAAGTAAAAAGTAAATTAAAAAGAAGGAAAAGAGTTGAAACGTTATGGTTTAGTTAAGCAGCTTTTATGGAAAACAAAATGGCGAAAAAAATTGCGTTCAGAGTTTATTTCGCAGTGAATCGTCACAGAAGCAGGCCATATTAACTTTCCCCCTCTCTCTCTTTCTCTCTCAATCTTATACTAGAGTCACCTGTACCCCATCACTTCAACCTTCGAAGAATCAGTATATTATATCATCATTGCCATTTTTTGGTCTGGGAATACTCGAAACATACTCTTACAAAATAATGGCAATTTTTTCTTCATGTTACGACATTTTGGCATACAAGAGTTTTTGTTTATACATGACCTTTGATTGTTGATAGTGGATGAAAAAATTGCATTCCAAATACTGAGTTTTCGTTAAGACCCTGAGCTTTGTAATCATCAAGAAAATTAGATTGGGGGAATGATTAGGGAAATCAAGGAAAAGACCGATTAAATTAGAAAGAAAAAAACCCTGTAAAATATGGTGCCCATCTTTTTTGATGAAATAGTTACGTATTTCTGCTGGTACCACTGGTGAGTGTTCGTGCAAAGGTGAAAAGAAAAGTGTTTTTCACAACATTTGGCTATTCAACATAATTTTCTCATTTGTTTTTCTCTCCGTTTGGTTTTGTGCTACAGTAAACGAAATTGGATGAATAACAAAATTGCCGGTTATTCTCCAAATGGGAATGCTGCCGGATACAAACCAAGAAACCAATTTAGCATAAACTTACAATGCAAACTGAAACCCCACCAGATAAGCTATTTGTGGGGTAATAAGAAAACTTTTTTCGAGACATATGAATTGTAACTCTCATAGACTTTTGGAAAAAGCAGCATGTATCAATGAAAACGGCTGGAACTTGAAATCTATTTATTTTGACGTAACAATTCTTTCGTTATTAAATAAAACTATTTTGTGTGTAGAAAATATAAAACTGGATAATATTGTGGTTGGAAACTTGGTTACACTCACAAACTAGCAGAATTCGCATTGGCACCGATGTAGCCTATATTTTTAAATTTCACTAAAAATATACAAATGGCCCAGTTTCAACAAGATTTGTTGGATATCCTCAATTCTAAATTGATTTTCTCACGAAAAAAAAAAAATTTTGTAAGAAAATCTTTGGGGATTTTTTTTCTTCAAATGAGTATCTGCAAACTTATTTCAATTCCGTAGACCTCAATGAAATATATTTCTGGAATAAATTTAGGCAGTAAAGAAAGATAAAAAAAGATATTACGAATGGATTAAAGAGAGATAGAAAGAAATATTCAGTAAAGATGGAGTGGATTCAATATTAAGTGTGCGATCAAATGTAATGCCTTGAACGAAATAAAGAAATGAACAAAGATATAGTAAAGACAAATTGAGTTTGAAAGTAAAAATAAAACAGAAAGAAATTATTAGTATGCAGAAAAAAGGGAAGTGAACCCAAATAAAGCCCGGATAAGGAAGAACAAATGAATAGAAGAAAAAGAATAAATAAAAGAAGAAAGATTATTTTCTTGGACGAACAACAAGAAAATGATGATTAAACGTGCGAAAAACAGTTGTGCCTATTCCGTTAGGGTAGCCTCCTTCCTTGGCAGCCATTTCTCATGACATTAAGATTTTGGTCAACGTGCCAGAGATTGTGGCATCATTCTGGTGGATATTATCAATGTTCACGGATGAAAAAAAGTAATGCTTACCGACATTCCGAGTGGGCGTACGGGAATTTTAGTAATGGGATCAACACTTTTCACAAGTGCCAATAGTTGCCCTCCAATGTATGAGCAATCATTTGCAGGTTTCTATTAATCAACGGTATCGAATATGTATGGACATATCAACGATACATGTGGAAGGCGTGTTAAATGCTTAAATATAAAGTCCATGACAATAATTCTCGATATGATAGTCATATTTGATACGATTACCAATTAGTCGCAGGTCAATTGGTCACCGGTGAATTTGCCTGGGGGTAAATCAGTCAATACGATAATTCCTCCCCGTGTCTGATATAATCACTTTACGTTTGCTTATTTAGTCAAAACTGATAGGAACCTGTATAGAAAAAAAAAAGTGACAGAAAAAAATATGATTCAGGAGGAAAAATTATTTCCTGGAAGCGTTGGCAGATAATCTTGAAATTAAACATCTCTATAGCTAATGTAATACACTTTACTTCTATCTTTTTCTTAATTTTAAACATTTTTCTTGTCTTATCGATATATTGACCTCGGGATAAATTGACCAGAGACCAATTGATTGTATGCCAATTGATCGGTTGCCTTAATGAGATCTTCTTGCAGTCTAATTCGCTAGTGTAATGAGTTCAATATCCATTGGTTGCTCAATTACTCTGGCTCTCTGCCAGACTGAATTAAGCAGAGTAAATAATTATTTTTTCCCGTCGCCGTTGGGCAACAGTTAGCAAACTAAACTCACTGATCATTACTACTGCTGTGAGGTCGATCCCCACTGGGTACCCCAGACGTGCAGCGTTGTGCAAAATTAATATAGGTTTAATGATATCTCATATCTAAGACTAGTTATGGGTGCCTACCATATCATAATGGCCATGAAGATTTTTGTATTTACTATTTTGCTTGTGCATTAAGCTAGATTCTTGCAATAGGAGCTATACGGGTAGTACTTTGTTCTCACTATGTAATAAATGTTGAGAAGAAAATAATCATTGCAACTCTGCTGTTGTCTTATCGAGATTATAACCAAAGTTTGATGATGAACATTATTGGTTGGATTAGCAGTTAAGGTTAGTCAGTCACTTAGTCAGTCAGATCAAAGCTTAGTTTATGCTTATGCTTATATTACATTTATTTAAAAGCATTACGTAAGATAATGGGTTTCTCTGCACAATTCACTCATTGTAGCTGGAAGGAGAAAACGATAGATGCAATAGTCATTTCTAGATTCAGATTCGAACCTCTGTTTTTCTCCTTTGACCGACCGAAAATACATAGATAGCCATAAAACTCAACGAAATCCTCATTTACAGTGAGAGAAAGAGAGAGGGATAAAGAGAAAAAAAGATTGATTTTTTTTTACTGCCTGTGTCCACAGCCGGCCCTGGAACAACCTTTCTACTATATCTACTATGCCTACTATCTCCGTTCTGGTCTGACTGTCTTTTTTAAGTCAAATGTTACTTTTCCTTTGATATCTGTATTACTAAATTAACTTGCCCCCTTCTTTTCTACCTGATACCGGAAGAAAATGATCATATAACTTCACTCTTCTATTACCCCTGCTTTCTTTCGTTTCTCATGCAAATAAACTTACAATCTATCTTTCTAACTTCCGTCGTTACCATTAGAATCCTCGTACGCTGTCCCTTTTTAATCAACCCCTTTCCACTTTCTTTCTCCTAATGTCTTCTTAATTAGGTAGCTGTGACTGGCTATCAATCCACAGGGTTTTTTAGTAACCACGCTTTACCTCGACTATAAATCTACTTACTGTGTTTCTATGGTCCTTTTGGTGCCTGAAAAATGTTACTCTGTAACTTCTTCTCTTTGATAAAATATTTTAGTCTTCTTTATTAATACCCAAAAGGGTATTTAACAAAAGAAATACCATTTGAAAATAAAATGGAATACCTGAGAATAAAATTAGATATTCTATCAAACGATTCCCACTAGCCCTCATATTGTAACAATTACACGATGAGTTATAGAAAAAAAGGCACAGTAAGATTAGTAATAATTAGGTGAATTATTATTGATTTTCTATTTGATAAGGCGATGTATTATACCCTTGGGAAAGATTTAGAAAAAAGGGGTTATATAGTGAGATATCACTATTACTTGAGGGCTCCATTGCCTGATCGGTAGGCCAGTTTTTGACAAGTTTTTCAAAAAAAGCGAAGGTTTTGTCTTTAATGCCAACATTAAAGTAAAAATCAACAACTACTTACGAATAGCCGGTGGACGAATGTCTGAGAGACGGAGCAGAAACAATTGAAATTAAGATTGGAGATATGCCATCAAAAAAATTATAAATAACATAATACTTTACCTATGTATCAAAAAAACAAAAACAAAACAAAAACAAACGAGAACTGAAACTTCAATGTGACATCCACTACGTTGAGGTGGCTACCCTATCGGTCGTAGGTTCGATTCCTGTAGCAGCTCCATTTTCTTTGATTGTTTATTCTATCAAAGTTGACTTGGCTGAATGATACGTACACTTTGAAACAATAGGAAATCATTTCGAATAGGAGCTTTAATATAGGTTAAGACAATCATAATTATATATAAATATTGATAAAAGAGCCCCTCTCAAAAGAAATTTGAAAAAAAGTGCATTAGAAAAACAATTTCTTCAATGCAAAATACTTGAAAAATTCCTGAATTTGTCCATAATATAAACACTTCTTTCTTAGACCATTCCCTATCCTCCCACAAAAAAATCTTAGTCATTGAGAACATTTGGAGACATTGTGCGTTGTAAATATGTTTATGATGTAGGGAAGATGACCATGAATAATGCATTGATCTGCCCCCATATGTAGACAGCTCTCCTTTACCCCATCGTCCAAACTTCCACAAAATTTCACTAAAAATTAACAAAAACTTTCAGCGATATTTTAAGGTGTACTTAAGGCGATGAATCAGGGTTGGTGTCGGTAAAAACACTCCTGGATCCAACCCAAAATTGATTTACCACCCTTCCACGAAATCTCATCGCTATTCCATAAGAAAGTTTGGACATATTGTGTTATATATATATATATATATATATATATATATATATATATATATATATATATATATATATATATATATATGATGCAGTGGAGGTGACTTTGGAAAACTTCAAAATCCGCTCCGAAATTCACTGCCCACCCTACCACAACATTTCATTGAGGTGATATGCTCATTACATATAACTACGATGCTGGGGTATGACTAAAAAATTCTTGGATCCGACTCAAAATGTAAACATTTCTTCCTTAATCCACCGCCAACCTTCCCACTAAATTCAATTGAAACTTTTGGACATATTCTGTTATGTAGATATTGCCACAACGCAAAGACACAGACTGAAAAAATCCTAGATTCAACCCAAAATGTGAACAGTTTTTCCTTACTAAAATTCATTGAAATTCATGGCGACAATTAGAGGATACTGCGCAGTGTACATATAGCTATAATGCCAGGGATATACATGTGAAAAGTTCCTGGATCTTCCCAATGTATAATCACTTCTTCATTAGAGAATAGCACTCCAAATTTTTTTTACGAGTTTCGCATAACTTTTCAACCTCGAAGATAGAGAGCCCGGAATCTAAAATCTTTATTCGTACAAATTTGCAGAGTTACAGTTACATACATACATACATACATACATACATACATACATACATACATACAAAGAAACTATCATTATTATTATAGAGATTAATACTACCCACTCCTAAAGGCATGTTTTAAATATGTCAACATTATTTCAAAACAACTTTCAGGGCGTTGTTTTGTCTTTCTTCATTGTCTTCATTTTGTAGAGAAAAAGATTTTCGAACTGAAGTTTATTTGCAGTAACAGTTCAATTAACGTCACACATTTCTTTGCACCTCTGCGCCGATCACCACAAAAGACTCATATTGTATTGTTAAGGACGCACCTTCAACTGAGTGATTAATTCAAAAATAACCTGAATCATTATCTTATTTTACAAGAATAACAAAATATTTACTCAGCAACAATTTTTAAAAGTTTTTTTCTACAGTAAGAGAGCACCCCCAGCAATACTTAATATTTTCATCAATTTGAAATTTTGTCCATTGCTATACTTTATACTTTCATTTACTTATATTTTTTGCCCATTATTTGAGTAGGGAGGGGTGGTGATTTTCGATTTTTCTATTACTTTGAACAATAGCTCTATTGTTGTCTGGCCAAAACTGAATAATTATATTTTATTTATAACAATTTCATTAAATCATGTCACGTTGTCCGTGTCTCAGTTCTGCTGCTGCATGATGTCGTCATCGTCGTCATCAAGTAAATATTTTGCATGAGGCAGTATTACAAGAAGAAGAAGAAGAAGAAGAAGAAGAAGAAGAATAACGATCACTCGAAGACGTTACCTCCACGAGCAAAACATGAAGCAACACCCCCAGGAAGCATATCCCCGATCAGCAAGAGATCATCTCCACCAGGAGTTTCCAAGAACGATGTGACCTTTCAGCTGCCTAACCGTCTGATGACGTTGCTGGAGAGAATATCCCCGAGGATAACGCAATAGAAATCAAGGCCATTAAACCACGAAACGGAAAAAGATCCGTGAGCAATGATAATTATTTTATTTCTATGTGCCTATCCAACTTGAATAATTTAAAAAGGTCGATTCCACCTATATGTATATGTCTTCTGAGTACTCAAAATGCTGTTTTGTAACTAGTGCTACGGAATCAAGGCAAAATTGAGAAAATAAATTTTATGTCTCCATAGAACCGAAGGTTTTCTGCAGGAATTTGTGGAAGAATCTAAGCAAAGGGAGCGTTTCAAGCTTGTCTCATAATAATTTGCCCAAACTCCGTCTGTCTGTCAATATGTGTTCGCCCTGCACCATAACTACTCAACGCAAACCCATAAGCCAAGGAAACTCTCCTTGGGCAGGTGATGATTTTAGCTGATTAGTTTTGAAAATCACCTCTTAAACATGTTTGTCAAAGGGTTTAAATTCAGGGGGAGTTTGTTCAAACTATAAATCACTAACTCTTCTGTGAAAATGAATATGAGCCCGGGTAAATCTTTTTTTTTTTTACCAAAATATGCTTTTATAGAGGGTTCAGATTCAATGCAGGGGAGCTATTCACACGATAAATCATTATGTTAAGATGATCACTTTCTATTTAGTTTGCTAATGACGTGATAAAAGAACATATCTTATTCTTTTTTCCCGAACCTATCCTCAAAATCAAAATGCAACGTAAGGCTGCGTTCTTTGAATTACAGGAGGTTAACGCATTTTTCAACATACTTCATATTACGTTATTATTGTTTTTTTTATTAGCACGCTTTTTGATTTACTGCAGGTGAGAAAATTTTCCAAAATATGTAAATTTGGGGGTCGAATGTTATGTATGTTACATGGAGGGAAGTTCATTTTTTTCTTTGTAAAATCGATCGAGAACTTTTTATTTCTTTCCCCCCCCCCACACTTTCGGGGTTCAGAATCGTAAGGAAATTCATACTTCACCTTCACTGGTCCAAATCTCATCTTTTTTCAATTTTTCATTTCTATGGATCAAAATCGAGCCAGAACTTATTTCCTTTCAGGGGTAGATATCTAAGGGAAATTCTGTTTTCTATTACTATCAGGAGCCAAACTCGAAGGGGGGATTTTTTTTCTCTCACTTCCTGTTGTGAAAGTCGAAAGGAATTTTTTTTTCAATCTTGGGGAATAAATCGAAGGGGAACTTTCATTTTTCACTTTTGAGCGTCCACATTGAGATAAAATATTTTCTCCTCTTTCAAAAGTTCATAATCGAGAAGAGAATTTTTTCTCTTTTGGGTCAAAATCGAGAGTGAATGTTCATTTTCATTCTTAAAGGTCAAAACCGATTGGGATTTTCTCTTACCGAGGAATCTAAATCGAAAGAGAATTATATTTCATGTTCAGGGGTTGAAATTGAAGGGTAATATTTTTACATTTATTGGTCAAAACTGACATCATTGTTTAATTTTTAGTAGTAAAAATAGAATAAGAAACCTTTTTTTCATCAATTTTTCTGGGTTAATATCAAGGGGAAGATTTTCTTTTCAATTCACGGACGAAAGTGTAGTGGAAATTTCATTTTCAATTTATAGGTCTCAATACTGACGGTGAAAGTTTTCACTTTTAATGGTTAAATTTGGAGGGGATTTTTGGTCTGGTTTAGTAGTTAAAATCTGATTTGTTTCCACTTTCAGGGGTCAAATCTAGCTGAATATTTTTCACTTTTGATGTGAAAATCGAGAGGAATTGCTTTTTCAATTTGGGGGGTTGAATTGTACATGAGTTTTGGGGGTCAAAATCGAATTGTTTCTCTTTTAGGGTTCGAAATCGAGGGGAAGATATATATCAATTTTGGTTGACGATAACAAAATGGAATTCTATTCTTTGATTTTTGTCAAAATTGAAGTGGGACTTTTTTTTCTACTTTCAGCCTTCCGTTTCATTTCAAGAGAAAGTTTCTCCATCATTTTTCGAAATAAAGAGAGAATTTTTTCAATGTTGAAGCTTAAATCGACGACGAACTTTTTCTCACCTTCAGGAGAGGAAATCGAGAGGGAAAAGATCTTTCATTCTAGGGATGGACATAAAGAGGGAACTTTTTTTTAACTTCTTAAGTCAAAATTGATGGTAAATTTTTTTTTCCAAATTTTAAGTGGTCAGAATCAAGGTGGGGGGGGGTCTTCATTTTTCACTTATGTAGGGTTAAAATCGTATTTCTTATTATTACACCACCGTTTTCAACGTTAAAACTCTTTTTTAACATCAACCTCCTCTCCTTTGTAAACCCTTTACTTTTCGGAGATCAGCTCCAATTTTTTTTAAGATTAGTAAATCATTTGAAATTTTAGTCTCCATATGACCCCTTTTACAAACAATGATTCTTTTTTGCATTAGCCTAAACCCCTTTTTATTTTAATTTAAACGGAAGCCCTTTTTAGATTTGCTACCCCTTCCAGAATTAACCCCTATTTGTGAAGACATAATGATTATATATCAATTTTTAAAACAAATTGGATATTTCTTCCTGTTTTATACCCCTATACCTTTTTTTTTGTGTGCAAAATGCACTGCAGCCTCTTAGTTCGGTCGTTATAACAATAACAAGCAGGGTTTTCATTTCCTCTGAGAAAATTGTGCATCAGACTTGCACGGAGAATTCACCGTTAATACACTCCAGATTAATAGGCAAACTCTTTGAAAAATAGCCTGGTTTGGAGGGCGTTAGATAGAATATGTGAAGATTATTCCCCAATCGAAACTATGAGTGATATCGCTGTTTGTCGTCCTCTGTCTCTGTCTGCCTGTCTGTCTGCCCATCTGTTCGTCTCTCTATCTTTATCTCTCTCTCTCAAAATAACATCAATGATTTTGACTTCGAGTAGTAAGAAAAAATCCACTTCGTTTTTGAACCCTAAAAATTGAGAGAAAAAAATTCTCCACAGTTTGTCGCTTACAAATGGAAAATGAAAATATCTCTTCAATTTGGTACCCAAAAATAGGACAAAAAATCTCCTTGGTTTGACTCCTAAAAGACAAAAAAAAAAACGGATTTTGACCCCTAAACGTTATCCTTCGATTTGGATCCCTAGAAAAAGAAAAAAAATCATTTTCGATTTTGACCCCTAAAAACGTGAGGAAACGTCCCCTTTCGGATTTCGTCCGCTTAAAGAAAAACAAAAAACAAACAATTTCCCCGAGATATTGAACCAGGGAAGTGGAAATTTGTTTCTTCTCTGGCAAAGGGCGCAACCTTACGTCACATTCTTATTTTGAGAATTGATTCGATGAAAAAAAGGTTAAAAATATTCTTTTATTACATCAGTCCTGCACAAAATAGTAAGATATCATTTTATAATGATTTATGATGCAAAAGGACATCCTCTTCAAATTAACCCCAGCTTATACACATATCATCAAAAACAGAAAAAAACATATTGGCGTGTCTCAAAACTGATTTGCTCTGACATTGCCTAGGCTCATATCCATACCCAGAGAAAGTTTCAAGGATTGGTGTCGGATTGTTCTGGTTGGAAGCGAGTACTTATGAAAGGACGGAGTTCGTACAAATTATAATAGAATTAGTATTGGGCAATCTCTTCAGATATTACCGAAATACATTGTTTGCTGGAGCCTCAAATAAAAGGTTCGAAAGTTATTCCAAGATTTGAAATATTAGTAAGTAACCCTCACTGAAGTATAGAATATCAAATCAAATACAGCACTTGAGAGGTGTAATTAATTTCAATATTACCCATCTGTCGTCCTCTCTTTCCCTTTCGATGTTTCCCTCCCTCCCTCTCTCTCTCTCTCTATATATATATATATATATATATGATAATCAGCCATGTCTATTGCTAGACAAAGGCTGTTACCATCTTCCATGACAACGACGATTGTGCATCCCTTCATCTTGTTTGTGATCTTATCCTCCTATGTTTACTACCTCACGGGCAAAAATCGGTTCACCTCTTGCTCCATCGGTTGTCTTCTCGTGTTGTGAAGTGTTCAGTCCATGTCTATTTTTTGTCTGATTATTTGTATGATATCCTGCATTCTAGCCCTTCTTCTTATTCTCGTTGACTTTTTCTTCCTGATATCCTTAGCATTATTCTTTCCATGGCTCTCTGTGTGTTTCTGAGTTAGTTCATTGTTTATTTAGTAAAAGTTCACCTGAATAGCTCTTTGACAATGTGTTTCATACCAAATTATTTCCAGCTGATTGTTATGCATCGTTTTATTTTGCTTTCATGTGCCACTTAACCTATGCAAATGTATTCATCAAATCTTTCTAGAGCCTCGTTCTCTGTTATTATGGTCCTCGGGGGGGGGGGGGCTTTATGGCTGCATGTTATTTTTGTCTCCGTTCTTCCCATCTTTAAACCTATTGTTTTCACTTTATTTAGATTAGTTAATTCTTTCCACGCTTTTGACGTCATGAAAACGTCATTAACGAATCTCTAGTGGCTTGGATATTCTCCGTCTATGTTCCTTTCCAGTTCCTCCCGGAGAGCTTTCCGAGAACGGTATTAAATGAAGCTCGCTAGAAATAGTTTATGTGATGCAATATCCCATTTTTACGATCTCACTCTTGTTTGTATCTGTATGTAGTCTGATTATTGCAGTGTCATTTCTGTATATGCTTTGAATGCCTTGTTTATAATTCTCGTTAATATCTTGCCTCTATCATTGAGTTGAAGACCGCCACGTATTGTTCTACCGGGAAGATGGTTTCTCGTGATCTGCAAAGGCCAAACAATGTAGTTTGTTGCATTCTATTGAATTTTCGATTAGTTGATTTTTTGTGTGTAGATGAACTATTGTTGAGTGTCCACTTTTGGAGTCTGTCAGTCCGTCTATTTCAATAATCATATTCATATCTGTTAAATGAATATATTTTAAGTAACAGTGTAAATATGCCTTTAGTGAAGTAGCATCGCCTCTTCCAAGACAGAAGTTTTTAGATTATTCTCTCTCTCTCTCTCTCTTGTATGTGCTGTGTGAATAGCCGTGCTGAAATTTGTGAAAGATATCCTTGCATCTTCAAGAAGGTCTGTCCCTATGCCATCCTCAGCCGGGAACTTTCTGAGTCACATACTTCCTAGTGTAAGCATTACTTTTGTCGTATTCTTGATATCACCAGCATCTATCGGGTTGTCAATTTGTAACCCTCATATTTTGATGTATACACACTTTCATAGTTCCCTTCAGATAATCTCGACAGCGCGTCCCTATATTTGATAATTCTGCCATTTCTGTCCTGGCGAACCGTAGTTCATGCCACCAAGCAACACCCCATATATATATATATACAGAGAGACGGGAGAGAGAGAGAGAGAGAGAGAGAGAGAGAGAGAGGGGTAGAGAAGTGTGGAGAAAGTAAATGCTTGTGGCCTCCAACGGCCTGGAATGGAGATGCTTATCGGTTATCGTCGAGATAAACCCATGACGCCGAGAAATCTCCATGTTATTGTTCACATAGTATTCTCCGCGCTGAAGCGACAGGCTTTTTGAACTCTGACGACGCAAATCGAATTAAGCCCAACGTAATCGCACTTATTGGATTTCTTTCAGGCCGACAAACGGTGCTTTGTGCAATAATCGATTCATTTTAGGGAACCCACTTGGAATTTGCCTATCGCTTGGATAGTTAGATATAATATCATGTGCAGCGATGACTGGACATTATACAAGGAAAATCCGGATCGAAATATACCTCATTATTCTATGTCAGGCTTATTGATCAATATCCGTGTGCACACACGCAGGAACATGCATGCATCTATATTTTGTATACTTATACGCACAACTTTTCGGAATATACATTCATATATATGCACACACACATTTGTATGCACAGAAAAAGACACACGCATGTATATTTACAAATTTGACATATATATATATATATATATATATATATATATATATATATATATATTCAATTATCCCATCCAGTACCATGAGGCAGGATCGAAACCTTGGCTTAAGACCTGGAGGTTGGTATCCTCCCTCTACTCCACGGATTGGACGGTCAGTGAGGTTGAATTTAAGCGATATATTTTCATCGCATATATTCCTCATACACCAGAGTGCTCCATTCCATGTTGGAAGAGCATTATATATGCTTTCAATGAACAAGTTACCTCATTTATACATAGTCGGACGTTTTTCAGTTTTTAATAATCATGTGTTTTTTTTCTTTTCACCAAGGTCAGCCAATACTACAAACAAGAACTCTCTGAAGGTTTCTTATGGTGTGTTTCCGGCTGTTTGTTTTCACATTTTAAAGATTTGTATCAATCTAATAAAGGTGATGGCTTTATTAATCAGGGACGAAAAGATAACAGCAGATGTTGGTCGTTTTTTTTCTTAAAAAATTGAAGTTTTGGCTTTATAGTCTTCATATATGAATCAGTTGTCAAACACATTCTAAATTTCCATACCTCAATTGAAAAAGGTCTTATTCAGCTTCGGGTTTTTTTCTTCATTTTGATGATAAACGCCTTGATTAGGTTGAGATTTCTCACTCAAAAGGAAACAAAAACAATTGATAAAAGATTATTTATATCCTTACCTCTTGCCTTTTATCAATTTTGCAATGATAAGAGATTCTTGCCTCAATGCACATGCGCACATACTCACAATAAATATTTATTTTGAAATTCTTGTCCGAGTGGGAATTGACTTTATTTTTTTCCCTCTGCGACAAGAACAGTCATCACTCAATGTACACGAGTAAACTGCACACGGTTTGTTGATCCCGACACGTTAAACCAAACCGATGTATAAAATTAAGATTCTACTAGTGGGATATGATACAACGACAAGGTGATTGCTGGACGGTTCTCTTCACCCACTGAGCCAAACCGGCGAGTCATATATATCTGCGAATCTGTTTATCATATATACGATGCAGAGGTCAAATCGATCATTTTTTGGTTGGAATAGAAGTAAGAATAGAGTTTAATACTGTAGTATCTCGGCTTTTAAAAATCTAATCATTTCACAGTGAGATTTTCTTTTACTCACATCTCCGTTTGTACTGGTTTTTTTTTGTCTTTTCTCTCACAGCGTACCGGATATATACGTCCCAGCCTTCTTAGAATGTCAAATCTTGTTGGGTTGCTTGGGGCATCTTCATCCTGTCTCTTTCACGTTACATCCGGATTTTGCGTCCTGTGTTCTTGGGAATGTCTCCCACTCCCTGTGCATGAGACCCCTCCAAGCTCACTATCTAATTTCCTTGGTTGACATATCAAACACTTTTGGGAAACGATGTACTGAAATACCGACAAAGAAAGAATTCTTATCAACGTTAGGTCTCGAACTTTCGCCCCTCTTAAGATTTCAGTAGCCAAACGCATAGTTACCTATAGACACGTCGGTAAAGAAGTATGATATTGACTGCTGTTCGGTTATTTGCGAATGACAACTGGAGACATAATCTTTTGGCTATTTTCCCTAACTGTCGTGAGCCAAAGTCCACCCCTCCCAGTTTTCATATCCTCTTATCCTATCAATACGAATATGTAAGTAAACGGCGATTCCGGAAAAAAAAATAAAGCGATGCCAAGGCAAAGAGTTCCGATTACAGTTTGGTTGTTCAGTTAAAGCAACAGGAAACAAGTATTCCTGGACTTTTGCCCGTTAGCCGAGGGCCAAAGTCCAATAATGTCCACCGCACGCTATTCTTTTCCCTTGCATTTTTCCTTGTTAGTTTGGAAACTGGCGACGAATAGCTATGCAGTTGGCCCTTTTATCATTACTGAACATATTTGCATTTTCTGCACGATTTACATCCCCCCAAAATAAAACAGATTTGTTTGATGTTGGCCGTATCCCACAATCACTCGACGGTAGATATTTGTTTGTAGCGAGAGGAGTTGGAATCGGAAAAGGCTTGTTTCTGCTTGGTTTGCGTGTAATGTGCGCGATTGAAGATGACGGAGCTACGACTTTTTATCGAATGGCATTTCATCGAAACAAGTTTCCATCGAAAAATCTAAGACTGGAACGAGTATCGAACAAAACATAATGATCGAAAAACAAAGAGCAGGATGTAAGTCTGAATAATTCATGGAATAATGACTATATTTCAGCTCAGGATTTCTGTCCACGAGGAAGGCCCGAAAACTTATCGACCGGGTCGTAATGAGAGGGAGAACGATTTTGAAATCATCATCATCATCATCATCATCATCGTCATCGTCATCATCGTCATCATCATCATCCTTTTAACGTGCGTCGTTGGACATAGACCTTTCCCAGGTATTCTATATCATGGGCATCGTAGAGCCGGTATTTCCTGAATATGTCTAGTTCATCTCTCCATCTTGTGTTCTGTTGGCCTCAATTTCTCATGTGATCTCTGGGTTATGTTTCATTCTTGCAACATGGCCTGCCCATTGCCATTAGATTTTTTTTCAATAGTTTCTATGATGTCACGGACATCCATTCTCTTCCTTATATACTGCACTGTCTTATGGTCTCTCCATGTAAGATGGTGCATGATTCTCTAATGCACACGTTGCCTACTCCTCAGCTTGCAGGTCTTTCTCTTGGTTAGGTTCCATGTTTCAACTCCATAAGTGACTATCAGGAGAATGCATTGGTTGTATACTCTTCTTTTTAGGATTATTTGGATCATCTTGTTCTTGAAAGTTGAGCTTGCTTTACCGAAGGTTGGGCATCCCAAAGTGATTCTTTGCTTGATTTCCCCTTCTTTTGAGGGTCTCATGGAGATTTGTTGTCCTAGGTAGATGTAGTGGTCTATTTTGCCGAGTTTTGCATCTTCTATCTTGACGGTTATATTCTTATTCTCAGCATGATTATTGCACATGAATTTTGTTTTGCTGAAGTTCATGTGTTGGCCGACTTTTTTGCTTCCTTTGTTTAGATCATCTAACTTGAGAATATAGGTCGGTATGATTCGTGATGTAACCTTCGAAGAATTGAAAACACTTGATTATTGAAAGCGAATCTTTTTTTTTCTAGTCATTAAGGATAGTTTTTAAAACAATCATCAAAATTCTCAAGATAAGTTTCTCCAGTTTTTAATAGCGTTTGGATGGATGGCTATGTACGTAAGTATCGTGCCTACTGACAACAACAATGGCACGAGTGGGTTGTAAACTGAAACATTCACTCCTTATCATGTGTAGAAAAAACTGATCTTTTGCTTTTAGAAAATTCTTCTCCTAAATAGATTATTATTGGAGGTCCAAAATGCAGCAGAAGTTTACGCTGAAATGAACCCTCATTTCATGTACAACTGTCTTCCGGCTTGTTCTTTTTAACTTTATACATTTTAAACCCCACTCCCAACATCAACTGGCGAAACAAGTACCTTATTCATTGATCGCCCCTCTTCCCAGTATTTATTTGATCATCTGCCATATGAAAGTTTCTACTGGGTGACTCAGCAGACCCGTTTTCTCCAAGATAATAAAATTCTGTAATATTATCCTTCAATGAATCACTACTCTCCCCTGATAAATAACCTCCTTCTCTCCCCCCCTCTCTCTCTGACTTTTCTTCATATTAACTGTCAACTTAAATTTTTTTCATTTCTTCTTCTATCAAACTTGATTTTCTCTCTCGGTTCTTCTTCACCTTTTTCTCATTTTAGTAACGTCTGTCGAAGCCACATTCGAGTTAATATTTTGGAATATACAAACAGGTTCCGTCCCCTAGAAATGAATGATAACTGATTTATTATTTCATCGCCAGGGTAATTACTCTGGCACACTGAGCACTTCGTCTCACAAAACAAAGAAGCAAAATGTGCCATATGATGGTAGGTCATAATATCTGAAGTGTTTAAACTTCACAAACATCTATATTCAATTTGCACTCATCATTTTTTAATCGATTAAGAATCGGCTGATTAAATTCCTATAAATATGCATCTCATATCAGCATAAGCTGTTATTAGTCTACAGCTGGACAAAGCTGTTCCCTATCACCTTCATAACGAAAGTCTTTCCGATAAAGTTTTCTCATCTTTTCTATCTACCTTGTGTCGAGTCTTTTCCTACTGAGTTCTCTATCAAACGGGCGCCAATCGGTTTGCCTTAATTCCATCTGCTGCCTATTTGTCGGGCTGTGTGCCCTGCCCATCCTCACTTTTGTTGCTGGATTATTAGTATGATAATCTTTAGACACACCCTCTCTGGGATTTATGTTCAACTTTTTCTATTGCAAAGAGTTATTCCTCATATTTCTTTTCCAATAGCTTTCTCAGGTTGTTCTGAGTTGGTTTTCGATTATATCTCTTGAGTCTCCAAGTTTGGAACACTATGTAATAGCTACTATTATGGATTGATTCTATATTATACGTTTTACACACATTGGAAATCTGATATCTAGCAATAACGATTCATTTTTCAAAACCATGATGCCATTTTGAATGAAATCACCATAATACTTCTCTATAAATCACATAGACGAAACAGTACACAGAAAATTCTAGATTAATCCATTTGATAACTGTGTTCGTCAGTACAGTCCAACGTTCTACCGGTATCAGAATGATATACTTCACCAATGACTCAAACTGATGGGAGATCAAAAAAGCTCCTGTAAGATGATAGGCCAGAGAACTTGATGATTCAGTTGTAATTTATAAAGGAAATTGATTTCATCAGGTGAGCAAATATATATATATATATATATATATATATATATATATATATATATATATATATATATATATAAACGTGTGCATGTATGTGTGCAAAAAGGTTTAATCATTTGAGGGTGTAATCATTCATTCGAACATAAATTGGTAAGAATAACTCACAAGCTCTATTTAATAGTTTTGAAAACTTTTCGAGTCTGCATACGAACCTCTTACTGATACCATCGAAGTCCTTTATAAACGTTTCAAAGTTTGTTGCTCTAGGTCTTTTGACCATCATCAGTCATTATAAAGATGTGATAGTGGTAACTGAATCAATATTTTGAGTGTTTTTTAAAACTAGGAGATCACAAATAAATCTGTTATTTCTAATGATGTATGATCATATATATATATATATACACACATATATATATATATATATATATATATATATCTTAAGCAACTAAAAGAGTATTTTTATTCTTTTATCTTGTGATTAAATAGATTTGTGAAGTCTACCATAAAAAAAACATCCTTTTCAAATTTACGACGGCCAGACACGCTTAGTATTTGCTACAATTTATTACACCTGAGTGCACACATATATCTTCGTACAGATTGTTCTGTGTAGGATATGATAAACTTTCCTTTAATGTTATAATTTTGGCAAGAACTCTTTACTCTGAAATATCTCATATAAAGATAGGTATTAATGAAATTAGTCAATATATATCCGGGCGTACGCGTCAATTCTTTCAATTTCATACCAGTCAGTGCCTGGGATGAAAGGAATTCGCAGAGCCGAGAAAATCAGACTTTGGCATTAGATTGCGACGATAGGTAACTAGGTATGATTGAGGAAAGATAAAAGCATATCTTGGTGCAAAGAACAGTGTTGTTAGAGTATCTTCTCTCAGTGCTTATTTCTTCCTGCTTTTCCATACTTCATTACGGCTTTCTATTGTGCTTATCTGTCTTCTAATACTAGGCCGTTCAGATCAATTCTTTCTCGAGTTTCTTCTTCTTGATTAACTTCTTCAACAAGCACTTCTCCAACCTCCACTCCCCAACCACTCTTGATATAATCAACGCGTAAAGGTCACAGGGTTGACTTTTCTCCTCGCTGGAGTCTTTCATTAGCATACGACATATGCCAAAGCAAGATGGCTCGCGACCAGAACTGAGAACATCATTTGAATTAATATCGGCCATTGAGGAAGCAGTAGTCAAGGGTTCCGTTTTCTTCTGGCAGAGCATTTCAGGAATCTAACTGATGAAATTAACAGGTCTAGTTAGTTACTCAATAGATAGTGTCACACAGCCAAAGTCTTTTGGCAGCATGCTGTATTGAGAATTGATCAATTAGAAAATTGAAAAGACGGTTGTCGTCAAGTGTATATCATTGCAGTAAAATTTTTCGGTCTACAAAACAATGTTTGTATCTGGATAATTTCAAATGTTTGATGTGAGTTCGACAGGGTTCACGTTAGATATGGCTTCTCTGTATTGTTGTGAAGTTTGTTACTCTAGCAATATCAATGCATGCGTCCGTGTGGAACTGAGATATCAGGAGCCAAAATAAAACTTGTTATAGAGGCTGCCACTGGCCAGCATATTGACCAACCATGAAAATGACGTGCCAGCCGATATATTTCCATTATCTCACGCTCTCTCGCTTTTGATTGTGGGGTCACGTTTATAATTTTGATTACAATTTTGAAAATCATATCGCCACTTCTGCTGACTTATGACCTATACTATTTTAAGCTGGTATTTTGATATGCAAGCGTAAAGGAAAATTCTCTGCTCGTTATTTGAACATAAACAAGATTTCTTTTTCCATCCAAAACTTATATAATGCTTGATTTTCAAGTAAAGTCATACTATGATTTGTAATTACTTTTAGGTTTTAATTACGAATATCCTTTGAAAATGAGAACAAGGGTAACAGCAACAAAGTTCAGGAAAAATTGTTATCAGAACCAGTATTTATATTAGAAATCGTCCTCTAAAACTGTCATAGGAACTTTTTCTTCAGTTCCTAAGCCGGTCTGGCGGACTATGTATCTATAACACGTACACACAGCACCAATGGAGCTAGAAGTCTTGAAATTCAAACATTTACTTCATATGATGTGTAGTAAAACAGTTTGTTTCTTGTCCCTCTTCCGCTATTGGTTTTTAGTTTGGGGTCGAATTCTTTATGTGAACTTGTACTAAATCGATCCATCTGACAGCATTCAATTTTGTTTTTCTTTGAAGATGCAGATTTTTTTCGTGAAAATTTTCCAACCAAAGGCGAAGGAAGTAAATTTTTTCAATGATCACCCCTTTTAGATTTTTCTCAGTTGGTAACTTCTAACATGACATACTACCAAAAACATGTTGGTCACGTGACGGTTTTACATTAAGTGACTAACAAAACCTGTCTTTTTTGAAATTTTTATTTCTCCCTATTTCAATTCCGTGTTTCGATCAGTGAGCACTGCTATCTTCGTCAGGAGTATCTCGTATCAAGTAATCTTCAAAGTCAATCTTACTTTTAATTTTCCTCTCCATCGGTCAACAGAAGATTATTTTGGGACTGGATATTTTCACTTTTACAATGGCTGTAGTAAAGCAGATACTTTATGTTATCTCAGTCGCATTCCAAATTAGAAGCAACGAATGACCGAAACGAAGTCAATTCACGAAACGAAACAGCCCACGTTTTTATGCTTCATACCTTATGGTTGGGAGTGGCAGCTCATCCAATTAATTGTCACCCATGATTTCCAAGCAGATGGAGATCTCCTCACAAAAACCACTCGGATAAATAACCGTTTTTACGAAGCAGTGACGAAATCAAAGGCTGCTTTTGCTCCCTGTAATAAGACGAGTTCCATCCTGTTATTGCTTGTTGACAGTTCAATTCGATTACGCCATGGCTTTATCTTTGCCAAGCGTTTATTTATCAGTGCAGTCTTCCAATGGCACCTGGGTGAAGCAATCAGGATCCTCGTTTTTGGCAGTTAATCAATTATTTGAAATGTAATCCTTTTACATGAGGGAACCACTCAGAACATTCAGTGACGGTGGGCTGTGTGACAATTCTGTTATCTATCGATCAGCAGTAATTATCCAGAAATGGGGTAATTAGAAATAATTAGGGTTCAAAATTATCATCTACGCTGATTTTCGTTACGGTCGTAGAATATAAAACGACCTGATCTATGTGAGAGATAAAAAGCAACAATAATGAAAAGGGACGGGATTGTCAAAAGTATTATTCCAAGGGATATTGTGATTCATATCTTCCTATATATGCCTCGTTTCACCTCGTGAATTGAGCAGCGATGGCGGTGAGATAGGGTTACATCGATGGAAATACAACCAGGATAGTCTGAATCATTGTTTGAGGATTGAAAAACAAACGTAGGGATCGATTTCTGATTATTTTACACTACACCTAAACTAAAACCCTATGAAGCAGAAAGGGAAGCTCAAAACTGAAAAAAAGGTTTTAATTACTCATTTAAATGAGTATTTGTATGAAACGTTCTTACTACAGACGGTTAAGTCCGGGCAAAGGAAGGGATACATAGACCCATGAATACACATAAATGTCAGAAGATATAAATGATAGTTAGCAACAATGTTTCAACCGGTTTTTAATGGGTAGCAGGTATTAAAAACGTTACCTCTGAGAAATTCAAAGAACTAAACCCCCGTTGACTTTGTCTTATTTAGTTTATGATTCTTATCACCATTCGGATAGTAAGGGTTAAGGCAGGTCTGTCAGATAGCAAAAATGTGTTCCAATAAATCTATGGAAATTTCACTCGGTCAGGCGTAAACCTATGAACACGCTGATCAATGTTTAAAGAGAGGCTGATGTTGAATAGACGGTATCTTTTCTTACATTTTCCATCAGAATAAGTCGTAAACTGAAATGATCGTCGATTTCAACCTGAGCTAATATTGTACGTAGATTTTTTTTTATCTCCTGATATTTTCACGCTTTGAAACAGAATGCTGGAATAATCTTATTCATGTCCATTAGAAGCTTAAGTGCTCTTCAAGCAGTCCCTTAGGTTCTCAGATAAATAATAAACAGCTTCGTCCAGCAGTAAAATATCCATTTGGCAAGGAACTTCAGACAACGACGCAGTTTGATATAGCCTCGTTCTGGGATTGCCATCGACCCCTTTTTAGGTTGCGTCTCGTAAATCGGATTGCGTCCATGATATGTAATGGCTATGGTTGCATTAGTAGGGATGATATTGTTTTATTTTGTTTTTTTTTATCAGACGATTCATTGCTAGGCATTCATAACTTTTTCAATAGTATTATCTTTAATCTTAATTTCTGGTCCATTTCTAATCGCAACTACTTTGACCGTCAGTCTACGACAGTGAGTAAACAGTGCAAATCGGAAATAATGAAATTAATATATGTGAAAACGACAACGGACGGAGCACAAAGTAATGAGAGGAATGAAAATGTATTTGATAACCTGCAAGTCATAATATCTCTAGTAACTTAAAAGATAGAGCAGTTGCCATACAAAAGCAGGCTTCCCAAGGGAAAAAAGTCCTCTGTACCTAGTTCAGGTTATTCACTCATTGCTATAGATTAATGGTTTGAGGAGTTGTGATGAAAAGCAACTGAAATTCACAAGTGAAAGTTGAGAAATTGTCTATCAAACGACAATGGAAGAACTTACTGCGATTAATGAACAACTCGCTGTTGTAGAAAGTTGACATTCTCCAGATATATTAGTCAGCGCACTGAGCTGTGCAGTATCAAGTTTGAAGGTTTCTTCTTATCAGAGGTATTTGAGAAATATAACAAACTTACATTAAAGATAACGGATATTTTTCACAGTTTTTCAACTTAATCAACTTTGGGTTCTGCTCTTCAGAATTATCTGAGTTTTGATATAAGGTATATATATATATATATATATATATATATATATATATATATATATATATATATATATATTGGAAACACTGTGGAGCAGTTATCAGAATAAAACGAAGTCATCGTCCCGTGTCGTGGACAGAAAAAAATTTTTACGTGACAATTGTGACGGGTTACTCCGAACATCAGATAGTCCGGCACTTTTCAAACATCCAACTTTCCATCGATGTCACAGGTACGTTGAGTTTAAATATGCATAGAGAGTGTGAGATCCTCATGTGTAAGATCAGGAGAGATGATAAGTTATACCTAGTGGTAGTGCTAGCGTTGAACAAATGATTTGTTGGAGGGTGCATAACAGTTTCTGGAACAAAAAATAAAATAAACAAGCCGAGTTCAAATTCTGGTTGGCACTACTTATATTACCAATTTTGACAGGGATTTGGAATACAATTAATATAAACATTAAGACACTGTTTCTTTTTGTCACATCGTATTTTTAAAGCGTTTAATTGTCTCAGTGTATCTGATGTTTATCCCACTGAACTTTTACATCCTTCATCAAGATGTGTCTCAAGGAACAAAAAACTGATGGAGCTCGTACCGATGTAAAGGTCAGCGTGAAACTGGAAGATGTAGA